>SJYT01017841.1:54236-177475 GCA_006410635.1 Cephalophus harveyi | reverse complement strand
TTCAAAAGCATCAATTCTTCGGCGATCAGCCTTCTTCACAGTCCAACTCTCACATCCATACATGACCACAGGAAAAACCATAGCCTTGACTAAACGGACCTTAGTCGGCAAAGTAATGTCTCTGCTTTTGAAAATGCTATCTAGGTTGGACATAACTTTTCTTCCAAGGAGTAAGCGTCTTCTAATTTCATGGCTGCAGTCACCATCAGCAGTGATTTTGGAGCCTAAAAAAATAAAGTCTGGCACTGTTTCCAGTTTCCCCATCTATTTCCCATGAAGTGATGGGACCAGATGCCATGATCTTCATTTTCTGAATGTTGAGCTTTAAGCCAACTTTTTCGCTCTCCTCTTTCATTTTCATCAAGAGGCTTTTTAGCTCCTCTTCACTTACTGCCATAAGGGTGGTGTCATTTGCATATCTGAGGTTATTGATATTTCTCCCAGCAATCTTGATTCCAGCTTGTAACCATCTACTTCTGCTTTATTGACTATGCCAAAGCCCTTGACTGTCAGTTCAGTTCAGTTCATTTGCTCAGTCATGTCCGACTCTTTGCAACCCCATGAACCACAGCACGCCAAGCTCCCCTGTCCATCACCAATTCCTGGAGTTCACCCAAACCCATGTTCATCAAGTTGGTGATGCCATCCAACCATCTCATTCTCTGTTGTTCCCTTCTCCACCTGCCCCCAATCCCTCCCAGCATCAGAGTCTTTTCCAATGAGTCAACTCTTCGCATGTGGTGGCCAAAGTATTGGAGCTTCAGTTTCAGCGTCAGTCCTTCCAATGAATATTCAGGACTGATCTCCTTTAGGTTGGACTGGTTGGATCTCCTTGCAGTCCAAGGGACTCTCAAGAGTCCTCCAACACCACAGTTCAAAAGCATCAATTCTTCAGTGCTCAGCTTTCTTTATAGTCCAACTCTCACATCCGTAACGTGACCACTGGAAAAACCATAGCCTTGACTGTGTAGATCACAACAAACTGGAAAATTCTTAAAGAGAAGGGAATATCAGACCACCTGACCTGCCTCCTGAGAAATTTGTATACAGATCAAGAAGCAACAGTTAGAACTGGACATAGAACAACAAATTGGCTCCAAATCGGGAAAGGAGTACATCAAGGCTGTATATTGTCACCCTGTTTATTTAACTTAAATGCAGAGTACATAATGTGAAATGCTGGGCTGGATGAAGCACAAGCTGGAATCAAGATTGCTGGGAAAAATATCAATAACCTCGGATATGCAGACAACAGCACCCTTATGGCAGAAAGCGAAAAAGAACTAAAGAGCCTCTTGATGAAAGTGAAAGTGGAGTAAAGATGTTGGCTTAAAACAACATTCGGAAAACTAAGATCATGGCATTTGGTCCCATCCCTTCATGGAAAATAGATGGGGAAACAGTGAGAGACTAGTTTTTGGGCTCCAAAATCACTGCAGATGGTGACTGCAGCCATGAAATAAAAAGACGCTTGCTCCTTGGAAGAAAAGTTATGACCAACCTAGATAGCATATTAAAAAGGAGACACATTACTTTGCCAACAAAGTACTTTGCCATCTAGTCAAAACTGTGGTTTTTTCCAGTGGTCAGGTATGGATGTGAGAGTTGGACTATGAAGAAAACTGAGTGCCAAGAATTGATGCTTTTGAACTGTGGTGTTGAAGAAGACTCTTGAGAGTCCCTTGGACTGCAAGGAGATCCAACCAGTCCTTCCTAAAGGAAATCAGTTCTGAATATTCATTGGAAGGACTGATGTTGAAGCTGAAACTCCAATACTTTGGCCACCTGATGGGAAGAACTGACTCATTTTTTAAAAGACCCTGATGCTGGGAAAGATTGAAGGCAGGGGGAGAAGGGGATGACAGAGGATGAGATGGTTGGATGGCATTACCGACCCGATGGACATGAGTTTGATTTGGCTCCAGGAGTTGGTGATGGGCAGGGAGGCCTGGTGTGCTGCAGTCCATGGGATTGCAAAGAGTCAGACATGACTGAGCAACTGAACTGAATTGGTTTGAGTCCTTATTTTCAGTTCTTTTGGGTTTTTGCCTGAGTGGACTTGCTAGGTCATAAAGTAGTTTTAGTATAACTTTCTGGAAACTATCAAACTGTTTCCCACAGTGACTATAGAATTTTACATTCTAAACTTAAAAAAAAAAAAGACTATACATTGTTGTATGCTTAGCAGAAGGCCTGTACCTTTGCTTAGAAATAACAGAAACTTTCAATGTTTGATTAATGTGAAATCCTAGCAAAAGATATGGGCTACTGCTTGCACTTTATGGAAGGCAGCTATGCTCACCTCTATGTTACCAATGCTGTTCTTGAATTTTAAAATTAAAGTATAAAAATTGGAAATGAATCACTAGATGAGTGTCAATTATTATAAAACTGCATATCAAATGGAAATTAAAGAAATTATAGATGCCTTAATTTTCACATTGTAAATGATTATATGAAAAATTAAAGTGTCTTACATTTTGAATTTTTAAATGGAGAAAAGTTTTCTATGGATACCTCTTACACAAAGCAGCCACTTACTTGACTCAAATATCCTTAAGTCCTATATATCCATCTGATATAGTTTTAAGCAGCATGCAGTATCAGTTATTTATTAAATAGTGTATGCGTCTTCTAAGGCTGATTCACAAATTTGCTTAGTGCAATACTTTCCAATTTGGACATGGCCTTGAGAAGGTTGTTAGCATTCCCAGTCACCATGGCATCCTATAAAACATTTCAGTAAGCTGCAGTAAATGAAAAATTAAGATCACTTCATCAAAAGAAATTAGCATGGCAATTCTCTCCTTTAAAAACAAGTAGTAGACTTTGGAAATATTGATGAGTTCGTTTCCACTAAAACCAGGAAAGCAAGATTATCGGTTGCTTTTTGTATAAATAAACTATTTTGATATATCTACTTTTCATTTTTCAACAGGTCTTTAACTACTTCAGTGTTCTGGGAAAAAAATATTAGCCATTAAAAAATAATTCCCTTTTGCTTTAGGCTCCAGTATTAAATTTGTGGTAGCTCAGATGGTAAAGTATCTGCCTGCAATGGGGCGAGACCGGAGTTCAATCCCTGGGTTGGGAAGATCCCCTGGAGAATAAAATGGCAACCCACTCCAGTATTCTTGCCTGGAAAATTCCATGGACAAGGAGACTGGTGGGCTACATTCCATGGATCACAAAGAGGCGAACAGGACTGAGCGACTTCACTTCGTACTTTGTACCAGTATCACAAGGCAGGTTACTGAGTGGTTGCCTCTGAGTGGACTGGGGGTCAACCCCAAGGAGCATGAGGGAACTTTCTGGGGTGATGGGAACACTCAGTATCTCGATAAGGATCTGAGTTACAAGAATGCACACACTTGTCAAAAGAGTGACTGTTCACTTACAAGCTGGGCCTTTCATTGTTTTATACTAAAAGACTATCAGTAATGAACTCTAGTTAATGTACATGCTAAAGTATGTAGGGGCAAGCACATTCAAGGCTAAAATTGATTTTGAACGCATCAAAAATAAAATGAATTAAAGGATGGTTGCCTAGATATAACAGTCTAGTAAAACACTGAGTGGGATCATCGCCAGTGGGTGTGCAGGTGTGTAGTGAAAAATCCCACTTTGTGCTTGCAAATTTCCATAACATGTAGAGGAAAAAGAGGCTGAGTCCTCTCCCTCTTGCTCCGTGTTGGCCCACCTGAGGGCTGCTCCGGTCCGGGAGTGAGCCCTGCTCCCCTTACCCGAGTGTCTCCAGGGGGGCAGGGCTGGGGCACAGTGTCCCCAGAGTGGAGTGGTCAAACCCCAAGGGGCTGGATGGAGCCTGAGAGGATAAGCGGGACCAGAAAGCAGGACCCAGGGCCGGCCCAGGGGAGGGGTGGTGAGGGATGGGGCCTGGGGCCCTTCTTCCCGCCTCCCCTCCCCTTCCTTCCATCGTGTCAAGCCAGGGCAGTCAAGGTTGGCAGGTTTGCGGGTAAAGAAAGAGCCAGTCCTTTTTAACTTCCGTTTATTACACACCCCACAAACAGAAGAGCAGCCCAAGGTGCCAGCTCCCGGCAGGCCCTGGCCAGGGGACACCAGACAGGGGCTGGGTGGCTGCAGCGTCGGGACACCATGGGCCTGGGGCCGCCCTACCTTGCCCAGCCCCTCTGGCTCGGCCTCCTGGGACACCGGGGGCGCCCAGGCCTCCGCGGCGGCTCTTCCCAGGCTCTCACCAACACCGAGATTTAGCTGTGGTTCAAGCCTTGACTGTGGGCTCCAGGGGGCCCCTACACTTCCTTCTTGGATTTCCCCTGTTGCTCCTCCACTCCACGGAGACTGGGGGCCTGATCCTGCTCTGATAAAAATGCAAACAACTCCTGAGCTTAAGGAAAGTGGCTCCATGTGCTGGAGGAGGCGGGAAAGCCTAGTAAGCAGAGGCCCGGGGAGGGCTGACGCAGGGGCGGCGTGGACAGAACAGTGCCCACAGTGCACCCTACAACTCTCTGGGTACATCTATCTCAGGGCGCGACAGCCCAGGCGACAGTTTCTAAAACGAGAAAAACACACAATTGTCACACTGGACACAGTATGACCGCCTCTGGAGACCCAGGCCTGGGGGACGGTAGGAAGGGCGCAGGGTGGGGCAGGGGCGTGGCCCCCAGGGGCCCCCACTGGACGAGCGCCCTGGGAGGCCCCCAGGGTGAGCGGACTCTAACAGCACAGAGGGACAAGCTGCCATTGCAGACGGGGTCACGGGGGCCTGTCCCCCCGGGAGGTGCGCTCTGAAGAGGCCCACGTGGCCAAGAATGGAGTGAGCCCTCCAGCAAAATACAGAAAAGGATGACGCTCCCCCAGTAGCTAGTGAGGAACCGAATCCTGCCAACCCGAGTGTGCCTGGACCCTCCAGGTGGAGGCTGTGCACCGGCCACAGTCCCCGCCGACACCCGGGTGCAGCCTCGCGAGACCTCGAGGCAGAAGCCCTGCTTGTCTTGGCGTGATCCCCGACTCCCAGAAACTGAGATAACAGAGCTGCGTGGCACTGCCACGCACCGGGACAACAGACCGCCGTCTCATCCTCTGCGCTGTGAGCTCCCTGCTCCAGGGCCCAGGGAAGGCAGGGGGTGCGTGGGGACTGGACCGCGTGGGAGTCTGCCCAGCCTTCCAGCTGCCAGGGAGCTGCTCCGGGAAGCTGTTGGAGGAGGAGAGGTGACGCAGGGAGGCCGACAGGAGGCGGGAGGGAGGTGAGGAGGCTCCAGGAGGGCGCCCCCAAGCCTACCCCCATGGGAGGGGCCCTTGTGCCCTATTCCAGCCCCCCTCCTCGGACCCTCCTGGTTCTCCAGCCGTGGGGACCAGATTCCCACAGGAAAGTCCTCCTCCCACCCGTCCTGCAGGGCACCATGCCACCTCCTCCAGGAAGCCTTCCTTCAGGAGCCTGCTGTCAGAGGGCACCGCACCTTTTCTCACACCCCCAGCTCTCCTGTTCTTCTCCCATGGCGTTTGTTCCTCAGACACTAATGCTTAAGAAGTGTCTGCTCCTCTAAAATCACCTTTTCCTTAAGGGCAAGGCCCCGCTCTCCTGCACGTGGTACAATCGTCTGCCCTCCTCCTGCTTACAGGGTGCAGGCTGCCCCCTGAGACTCGTTCTCAGCTTCTCCAAAGCAGGGGGTGCCTCCTGCCCCTCTACCCTGGACCCGTCTTGGCCTGCGGAGGGGCCTGGTGGGGAGGGCTGGCTAGAGACCGGGTCCACGGGAAAGTGCGGGGAAACGCGCAGAGCTGGGCTCCGCCGGGGCTTCTGGGCTCGCGGCCCACCTGCAGTGGTAAGGGTCCCATCTGTGCCCACGTGCCAGCTCGCATGAGAAGGGTGCTTCTCCCTCCTGACCTGGGCCAAGCATAACCAGAGGACCCTGCGCTCCCGCACTAGGGGCTCCCCTGCCCCTCAGCGGTGTCACGGGGCGGCCCCTGTTTTTTACCCATCCGAGTCAGGACCAGCAGGCCGGTCTGTGCACAGGGGGTCAGAAACAGGGTGCGGACCCCCGTGCCTCCTGCGGCTCTCCTCCTGCCTCCCCGGGGCTCACCTGGGTACAGTCAGCACGTGTCCTCGGTGCCCCCAAAGCCCTCTCGGCCGGGGGACTGCGGCAGCCGAGACGCCTTCCCAGGAAGCCAGGTGCTCAGAGCCTGCAGCGGAGGAGCAGGGAGGGAGCGTCACGCAGCCTGGAGGCGCATGGCCGCCCCCAGCCAAGCCCACCCCACGCTGGGAGGAGAAGGAAGGCTGGAGGAGAGGCTGGAGCAGAGGAGAGGCGGGAGAGTCCAAAGAATGGGGAGGACAAGAAGGAAGAGGAGGACGGAAGAGGCAGGGAAAGAAAGAAGGAAGGAGGCGAAACAGCGGGAGGGGCCAGGGGCGAGCGGGGACAGAGAGGGGATTTGGAAGGGATCTGCTCCCACCAGGGCCTCCCTGGTGGCTCAGGCGGTAAAGCATCTGCCTGCAATGCGGGAGACTCAGGTTGGATCCCTGGGTTGGAAAGATCCCAGGAGAAGGAAATGGCAACCCACTCTAGTACTCTTGCCTGGAAAATCCCATGGACAGAGGAGGCTGGGAGGTTACAGTCCATGGGGTCACAAAGAGTCAGACATGACTGAGCAACTTCACTTCCTTGCTTTGCTCCCATGGTCGCACTTCATGCGCAAAGCAAGGCCAGTGCTATTGTTAAAGCCACTTGAACCCTAACCCACTCCTTCTCAGGACAGCCACTGGCTTTTGCCCCTATCCATGAACATCATGCATTCTCCGCTCAAAACACAACCTACAGAGAGGAGTCCTCTATAATCAACTTACTGAAATCTGCACCCTGCTTCCACACCATAACGCCCTGTCCCCATGACCTGATTTATAATTTTTCTTGGCACGAACACACCGTCTGCCAGAGCACGTATCTATCTGTCTCCCTCATTACAGTATAAACTTAAGAAACTTTAGCCACGAGAATGCGGTGCGCTGCGCTGAGCCGCTCAATTGTGTCGGACTCTGTGACCCCATGTGACTGGAGCTGCAGAAAGGACTGGGAGGAGCCAGGGAGACCTCAGAGCAGTAAATCCAAGGAAGGTGTGGGCTGCAGCGAGATGTGCAGGCTGGGCTGCAGCGAAGAGGAAGCAAGGAAACAGAGAACAGTGTCTTAAGAATGACATTCTCGACAGTGTCGGATGCGCTAACGTTTACGACTTCTCCAGAGGCTGCCAGAAGCTTCCAGTAGAATGGCGGGAAACGGAAAACGGTGAAATTTTGTTAGCGGCAAGCAAGTGAGGAAATGAAAAAAGTTTAAGAATGAAGACTGTTATTAAGAAACCTGTGAAGGGAGAAACAGGCAGACAGTTAACTAGGAGAGACCCGATGAAGTCTGAACAAATATCCTGGGATGGAGCCGTCAGGGGTGACAGAGACCACGGCCTGGCCATTGACTGAGATGTCTAGGAGACATACACAATTTCCCCAGGGTAAGCTGGGGCGGGATCTGCAGGGGAGAGGAAGATGGTGCCTGAGTGTCATTGTCGACAATGGAGGGTCAGAATAACAACTAGGAGCAGAACAGATATGGCCAGCGTTACCATCTTTGGGGGGAGGGGCTGGTGGGCAACTTTTTATACCGGGATGGAAGAGTAAAAAAGCCTGGGCGCTCCCAAGAGGAGCTAAAGGCTCTGGGTCATCGGTTTTAAAATCTTGTCCCTCCTCCTTTCAGACCCACTTAAGCCCAGGAACTGTCTTTAATAACCTGATGAGCTCTGCTCTCCTCTGGCTGCTTTCTAACCAGACACCGCCTTTGTCGGCCTCTGGGATGTATTTTAGCAGCCTGGGGTCTCTGTGGGTTCTTGTTTGTCCAGTTCCTCGACAGAAAGGCTCTGGTCGGCCTCATCTCTGTGATCGTTGCACATAACAGGTGCTCACTGCAATTGTAGAGTGAACGCTGGGCAGAGCGGAGGCATGGTCACGAAACGGTCTGTAAGACTTGTCTTTCCTCCTCGAGAAAACTGTTTCCATGTCACAGCCTGAAACGACCCCCTTCTTCCTCGACACCAGTCGCTGTCGGCTTTGGTCGCACTTTCCGGGAGGCCGGGGCGCTTTTAACACTCCCGACGGCCAGGTCTCCTGGTGGCCCGCAGTGTTCGAGGACCCTGAGCCGGAGTCGCGGGCGGAAGGCCCGAGCGGCGGGACGCCGGCGCCTTCATCGCTCCCTTCCCTGGTCCCGGGGCTGCGATGCGCAGCCCAGCCTCTGCTGACCAAAGAGCCGCTTAACCGACGACGCGAGACCCCTGAGCGCCTTTAGGTTCGTTGGGTTCGTGGGGGACGAACTCGGAGCTGGAGGCAGCGGGGGGAGGGGCCACCAGGCCGCAGAGGCCCCTGGGAGTCGTAGTTCTGACACTGCCTGCAGGGTCCTCGGGGAAAGGAAGATCAAAGGGCTGAAACTACATTTTCCAGAACTCACCGCGTGAGCGTGGGGGCGTGGCGAGGGCGTGGCCGAGAGCCTGTCGCCTCCGAAAGCTCCGAAAGCGTCCGAGCGCCTACGAGCGCTTCCCGAATATATCCGAGCGCCTCCGGGTGCTTTCCGAATGCCTCCGAACTCCGGGTGCTACCCGAATACCTCCGAGCGCCTCCGAGAGCCTCCGGTGCTTCCAGAATGCCTCCGAGTACCTCCAGGACCTTCGAACATCTCTGAGCTCCAGTGTCCGACAGCAGGGCGCCTCCAAACGCCTTTCGGGAGGGTGGGGGGGCTGGAAATCAGTAGTTCTTTGGCGGTGGTTTGTGATGCCTATCTCACGTCTAAGTGTCAACATTGAGTAGACGGGAGAATGCAGGGAGACCAACAGGATGGAAATGGACTTGAGCTCGAGGGCACTTGGATGTAACCAAATGGACCAGATGGGCTTACTGGGCAGGAGTGACAGGGAACATTTCTGAATTCAACATTCAGAAAACTAAGATCATGGCATCTGGTCCCATCACTTCATGGCAAATGGATGGGGAAACAATGGGAACAGTGACAGACTTCATTTTGGGGGGGGGGGGCTTCAAAAATCACTGCAGATGGTGACTGCAACCATGAAATTAAAAGACACTTGCTCCTTGGAAGAAAAGTTACGACCAACCTAGACAGCATATTAAAAAGCAGAGACATTACTTTGCCAACAAAGGTCCGTCTAGTCAAAGCTATGGTTTTTCCAGTGGTCATATATGGATGTGAGAGTTGGACTCTAAAGGAAGCTAAGAGCTGAAGAATTGATGCTTTTGAACTGTGGTGGTGGAGAAGACTCTTGAGAGTCCCTCAGACTGCAAGGAGATCCAACCAGTCTATCCTAAAGGAAATCAGTCCTGAATATTCATTGGAAGGGCTGATGCTGAAGCTGAAACTCCAATCCTTCGGCCACCGGATGCAAAGAACTGACTATTTGAAAAGACCCTGATGCTGGGAAAGATTGAAGGCAGGAGGAGAAGGGAATGACAGAGGATGAGATGGTTGGATGGCATCACTGACTTGATGGACATGACTTTCGGTAAACTCCAGGAGTTGGTGATGGACTGGGAGGCCTGGCGTGCTGTAGTCCATGGCGTCACAAAGTCAGACATGACTGAGCGACTAAACTGATTTTTATTATTATTTTTGACCACACACATCATGTGGGATCTTAGTTCCCCAACCAAGGATTGAACCTGTGCCCCCAGCGTTGCAAGCACAGAGTCTTAACCGCTGGACCACCAGGGAAGCTCCAGGGAGAGATGTTTTAAAGCAAAGATATACACTGGACAGGAGACCTAGGTGTGAATCTTAAACTGTCACCCCTTGACTAGGCCTGGGCACCACCAACCCTAAGAGAGAACAGGAATAAGCTTGGGGTTCTGGAGCAGGAGATGTGGCGGCTGGGCTCCTTGTGGCAGGGACTGCAATCAGCTGACCGCATGACCTGCAGGCCCTGACCCAGCCCAAGAGGGCGGGCTCCCTACACCCCAGCTGCTTGTATCCCTCCTTCTAGGGTTGCTGACCTCCTGGGCTCAATTTGGCCTGAAGGCCAAACTGCCTGGGCCATGAACTGGGTGGGTCTCTGTGTCCCTGAGGTCACTGGCAATGGGGAAGCTCACTCTTCAGTAGAGAAAAGTAATCACCTAAGTGGACAGATGTCTGCACCACACTCATGGACCCAACAGGCTTCTGAAAGAAACTTCCACACCATGTGGCTAGCAGTCAGGTATCAGTTTCATTCTCGGAAGTTCACAAACAAGAGAATGGTCTGGGAACCAGCCGTTTCCTTTCTCCTTAGTGACTCTGGAGACAAACTCCATGCTTGAGCTTCCATCACCAGGAACACTCACAGTTCCCGGGGAGAGCAAGCCAGATCCAAGGACCTGCAGGGGAAACCCACTTGGAATGGCCTGGCCATAGCGAAGTGGAAGCACTGTCCACCACGAGATGTACCATGGAGTGTCCGCGCCCTGCACGTGCCGCACCATCGCCTCTACCCTTCTTTGTTTGTTGACAGTGAGAAGTTTTAAATCCACTCATGGCATTAGATGTGGGGAAAATGTGCTTAGCTTTGTATTTCTGCATTTGACTGACACCTTAATGACACCACAGCATTCAGCAGTACTTCAGAAGGGTAACTACCTCTCCAGAATGCTTTATTTAACACAATTGTAACCATCGACGGCAACCTAATACACAAGCTCAAGCGTGCTAAATGCAAGACATGCTGAGGACCCTGCTTCTCTGTGGCAGCTCTGGGCAGGCCTGCAGAACGCCTCCCGCGTGTCCTGGCTGAATGGCCAGGGCTGCCAGGGCCTGAGGTCTCCTTCTGCCAGGACACTAGTGCCCAGCACCCAGGAGAGGCTCAGCTCCGTTCCATCACCTCTGTCCCCAGACCCACAGGGCGCCTGAGAAGTCTGGGGCAGGCGAATCCCAGAGAACCCTGGGAGCCCTACAAGATTTCTCCTCCGGCCTGTAGCTCCCTCCCTCCACCCACCAGAGGGCTGGGGCGGGGGAATGTATAAACGTTCTTCCCGCAAGTAAAAAGGGCCCTGGCTGGACTGGTTATGCGGGACTGAACAGCAGGACCGGGAAATATCCAGAACCCTGCCCGCCTCGTCTGGACCCCAGGGAGGAGGGAACGTAACCTGGGAAGGCAGGGCCCACCCCGCAGGCCCCAGGTTGGCGTTGGTCACCAAGGCCTCCAGACACTCTGAGCCAAGCGGGCAGCGGTCAGGCTGCCCAGGGCTGCGGGCACCGAGTCCGTCCCCTCGGCAGGCGGGGCCCGGCTCAGTTCAACCTCGGGGGCCTCCTCTAGGTCTGAGGACTGGTCCTCCCCGGATCCCCGGGGGCTGGGCAGCGGGGACTCCAGGGCGCCTCCTACGAGCCAGTTGCTCCGCCCCGGGGCTGCGGGCGGCGCGGACAGGGCGTCCCCCAGCAGATCGCGGAAGCTGCTGCCCTCGCGCAGCGGCATGGACTCGAGCAGGTGGTTCAGGAGCTCGGCGGCGACGGTAGCGTCGATGGCCTGGCACGTGGACACGAACGTATGCACTTCGTGCATGCACTGGATGTAGCCGGCGGCGAAGCGCTCGCTGGCTTCCGCTTGCAGCTGCTCGCGCTCTGCCCTCGGAGATGGGAGGGGAGAGAGCCGCGACGGGTCCAGTGAGCCACGACCGCTGTGGCCCGGCCCGCCCGGCCCGCGGGGACGAAGCTCACCCAGGAGACGCGGGGGGCGCCCCCTGCCCCGGGCCAGGGAAATCCTCGGTGGAGCCGCGCCGCGACAGGCCGGGCAAAGGCGCCCCACCACGACCCCCGCCCGCCGCGCTCCCGGCCGCCACTCACCGCGCACCCGGCCCCGCAGCGCGCCCTGCACGCGCCGCACCGTGAGCTCGAGCACCTCGGCGTTCTCCAGCTTGGCCTGCACCTGCGCCGCCGGGGAGGGGAGGTGAGGCGAGGCCGGCCCGCGGGCCCGCAGACCCTGGACAACCCCACCCTCGACCCCGCTGGCCTCACCTCGGCGCCCGCCAGCAGCAGCCGCAGCTCCTGCAGGCTCTCGTTGATCCGCGCGCGCCGCTTCTTCTCCACCAGGGGCTTCCGGGCCTGCGGGAAGCGAGCAATTGAGTCCCGGCCCTGCGTGGCCCCCCGAGCCCGCCCGCTTCCTCGCCGATCCGCGGATACAGCCAGCACCTTGCGGTCCCCGCGCGCCTCGCAGCCGTCCTCATCCTCCCGGCCCGCGCGGTCCCGGCCCGCCGCCAGGAGCGGAGCCATGACGCGCACCGCCGGGAGCCCGGCGAGCGCTACAAGCGAGCGCGCCCCTCGCCGCGCAAAGCCCGAAGCCGCCACCCGCGTCTCTTTGCGTCTTCCGCGGAGTCCTCGCGCCAGCACCCGATCCCGCTCCTTTTATAGCGCCTTATTTGCATCTCAATACGCCAATTGCTTGTGCGGGCCAATGGCAGAGGCCCGCTTTGTCCGTCCCCGCCGCCGGGGTCGGTCAGCAGCTGGCGAGGCGTGGCCTGCAGCCGGGGACATGGTGGGTGGGGGGAGAAAGCCCAGCCGAGCCTCCGAGCGACCCCCGCGTTGGCGGGGGGGAGTGGGCACCCGAGGGGGCGATGACCACGAGGGCTGTGGCCCCGGGTGCGCTTGTTTCTCTTCCGACCCTGAACCGGTCGCCCAGGTCTGCTGCGCGCGCGAGCAGGAGCGCGCCCGTCCGTTCATCCATCCATTCGCGCTTGACCTCCTTCACCTAAGATGCCACAGGAGGGGGACCCTTCAGCGCGCGTGCTGGGGTCCTGGAGGCTAGAGCCACAGCAAAGACCGCGGTCTCCGAAGCTGGAGGGGGCCGCAGGTCCGGTCTGGGGAGGCTGCAGAGTCCCAGGGAGGCGAGGGCCCTAAGGGCAGCAGGGCTGGGGGCGAGCCCCTGCCCCCTCGCGTTTCTAGCGGACTTGCGGGCCCTGCTACCAGGGTCTCAACGCCGCCTGGAGCCCGCTCGGGGATCCTCGCGGGGCGAGGTCCTCAGGCCCGCCCGCAGCAGCTCCATCTCTCGGACCTCCTTCTCTAGTCATCGGCCCTTCACTGGTCCTCATCGCCCTCCCATTTCCTTCTCGGCCCCTTCACTAGAGAAGGAGGTCCGAGAGATGGAGCTGCTGCGGGCGGGCCTGAGGACCTCGCCCCGCGAGGATCCCCGAGCGGGCTCCAGGCGGCGTTGAGACCCTGGTAGCAGGGCCCGCAAGTCCGCTAGAAACGCGAGGGGGCAGGGGCTCGCCCCCAGCCCTGCTGCCCTTAGGGCCCTCGCCACCCTGGGACTCTGCAGCCTCCCCAGACCGGACCTGCGGCCCCCTCCAGCTTCGGAGACCGCGGTCTTTGCTGTGGCTCTAGCCTCCAGGACCCCAGCACGCGCGCTGAAGGGTCCCCCTCCTGTGGCATCTTAGGTGAAGGAGGTCAAGCGCGAATGGATGGATGAACGGACGGGCGCGCTCCTGCTCGCGCGCGCAGCAGACCTGGGCGACCGGTTCAGGGTCGGAAGAGAAACAAGCGCACCCGGGGCCACAGCCCTCGTGGTCATCGCCCCCTCGGGTGCCCACTCCCCCCCGCCAACGCGGGGGTCGCTCGGAGGCTCGGCTGGGCTTTCTCCCCCCACCCACCATGTCCCCGGCTGCAGGCCACGCCTCGCCAGCTGCTGACCGACCCCGGCGGCGGGGACGGACAAAGCGGGCCTCTGCCATTGGCCCGCACAAGCAATTGGCGTATTGAGATGCAAATAAGGCGCTATAAAAGGAGCGGGATCGGGTGCTGGCGCGAGGACTCCGCGGAAGACGCAAAGAGACGCGGGTGGCGGCTTCGGGCTTTGCGCGGCGAGGGGCGCGCTCGCTTGTAGCGCTCGCCGGGCTCCCGGCGGTGCGCGTCATGGCTCCGCTCCTGGCGGCGGGCCGGGACCGCGCGGGCCGGGAGGATGAGGACGGCTGCGAGGCGCGCGGGGACCGCAAGGTGCTGGCTGTATCCGCGGATCGGCGAGGAAGCGGGCGGGCTCGGGGGGCCACGCAGGGCCGGGACTCAATTGCTCGCTTCCCGCAGGCCCGGAAGCCCCTGGTGGAGAAGAAGCGGCGCGCGCGGATCAACGAGAGCCTGCAGGAGCTGCGGCTGCTGCTGGCGGGCGCCGAGGTGAGGCCAGCGGGGTCGAGGGTGGGGTTGTCCAGGGTCTGCGGGCCCGCGGGCCGGCCTCGCCTCACCTCCCCTCCCCGGCGGCGCAGGTGCAGGCCAAGCTGGAGAACGCCGAGGTGCTCGAGCTCACGGTGCGGCGCGTGCAGGGCGCGCTGCGGGGCCTGTCTCTTATACACATCTCTCCCCGCCCCTCGCCGGGCTGGCGGAGGCCGCCGTCTGGTCCCCGTAACTTGCCGCCCGTGACAGTTGGCAGCTGCAGCCGCTTCGGCAGAGAAAAGCAGCAGCCCAGCCAAGAGCGACAGGTGTTGGCCGCGCCTTTGTCTCGCCGCTTTGTCACCAGGGCGGGCGCGGGGGTGGGTGCGCCTGTGTCCGCCAGACGACCGCCACCCCCAGGGCCGGCCGCCCATCTGCCGCCCGGCCTCTTTGAGGGTGGGGTGTGTGGGCGGTGGGGCTGCACCCTGGGGACCCCAGCCTGGCCCCAGCGCCAAAGGCCTAGGTCCACGCCTCTCCTGGCAAAGCCGGGATACCAATTTGCCTTCAGGCTGCCAGGGCTTATACCGGGCACACAGAGAACCTTATACCTGGAGAGCCTGGAATCTCCTTAAAGGGCTCCTTCCCTGCTGTTCAGGCCGCAGCTCCGTTTCCATCTTCCGGGTGGAAGGACCTGCTGCTTCCCTCCCGGGACTGGGACCGGCAGAGTCTGGTTCTGTGCCCCTCCAGGTTATAAGCATCCTTGGGTAGGGGTACTCTAACCAGAACCCCATCACAACCCCCAGCACAGAGCCTGGTGAGGCAGAAGCCCTGGGCTGGGAGGGAAGATGGAGCGTCTGGAGCCTAGCTGGAGGGAGCAGGGGAAAGAAGCATCCAGGGATGGCAGGGTGGCTGGGTGGCAGGACTGGGCTCCAGACGCCCACCTGGGCCCCCCACTATCTGGAGATGGCTCTGGCAGCCCTTCCGGTGTCTACTTCCCTTCAGGTTCCCCGCCAGAGGGATCTCCACAACAGGACAAGCTTGAGAGTGCTGACGGTTCCCAAAGGTGGCTGGGCAGGGGAAGAACGCTCTTGCCACTGCGGGAGATACAGGGGACTCCGGTTTGATCCCCCGCTCTGGAGGATCCCCTGGGAAGGGAATGGCAACCCACGCCAGTACTCTTGCCTGGAAAATTCCATGGACAGAGGAGCCTGGCGGGCTACAGTCCAGGGGCTCTGTACAAGGAGCTGGACTCGACTGAGCGACTAAGCACAAGCAAGGCCAGCTCACCTCTGTGAGCCCTGGGTGGGTAGGGGCTCTGGGACTCGGGGCCTCCCTGGGCACCTCTTCTGCTGGTCCTCACTTGGCCGTCTCTTTGCTTTTCTGTGAGCAGGGTGCTTATGCACCCCCAGCCCTGCGTTGCTCACCTGGGCAGGAACCTCCTCCTCTCCTTCAAACGCGCTGTGTGCGTCCCGGTCTCCCTCATAAGCTCTGGGGGAGAAAGCTTAGCTCTTGTTCTCCCATCCTCCCCTGCCTGACCAGAAGCTTGACTGCCCTTCCCCCTCCTATAGTGGAGGGCTGGACGGAGTGCGGGCGGGGCTTGAGTAGTGGAACCCGAGAGACCCCATAGCTGGCCTGGAACTTCACTTTTGTTCACCATTTGGACAGCACCCCAGGAATGGCAGTTAAGTTTGCCCTACTTTGAGGAACTCAGATATGGAAAAACCAACTCAGTGATGTTTCTTACACTCTTGACTCTTAGCCCTCCCATTATTGATTGTATTGTTTGAATAAGATCAAACGAGTATTTTAGAATGCTCTCCAGGATAGGCACTTTATATTGGCACAGGATGATTGGGGTTCTGGGGAAGGCCTCTGGGAAAAGACTGGTAGTCTTTTCCTGATTCGATGGGGAGCTGGAAGTGCAGGAAGAGTGATAAAGGCCACCAGTGCAAACGAGAAATGAAAGGCAACTCAGAACCCCGGGAAAAACAAAAAGCTGCCCAGGGAGAGAAATGTAACCTTAGTACTTACTTGGCCCAGTAGCCAATTCTTTCACAGTCACAACAGGGTAATATGGCTCATAGCGTTTCAAGATTTAGCGTCAGTCTACGAGTGAGTGAAAGTCACTAAGTCATCGTGTCTTTCTATAGATTGATAGAAAAGGCTTAATGGTGGTCGTAGGATATAAAGCTAACTTTGTAAAAACAAAAGCACAGGTGACAGTTGTCAGGAGAAGATGGCTGAGCAAGGGCTAAGGGTCTCCAAAGCCTGATCTTACATGGGGTCGGGGGCTTGAGGAATGCTGTCTAGAATTGAAGGAAAGAGAATTCAGTGCTGGGACATGCCTCAGTCTAAGTAGCCTTGGGACAAAAAACACAAGTATAGAGTAGGGTTGGAGAAAGAAATGACAACCCACTCCAGGATTCTTGCCTGGAGAATCCCCTGGACAGGGGAGCCTGGCGGGTTGCAGTCCATGGGGCTGCAAAGACTGGGCCAGTCCATGGGGCTGGACACGACTGAGCGACTAAACCACCACCATAGAGGAGGGTGTGTGAGTCAGCAAAATCCTCCTCCAGCAAAATCCTTCCAGTTAGACCGGAAGTTGCCCAAGGCTTCATCTTTGAAGCCAGTCTGTTTCCTTTAGTGGGCCCACTGGCTGGCGGGCCTGGCCTCTCCCTTCCAGAAACCCGGCTGCTCCGTCTCAGGACCAGCACGCCCTTTCTCTCTCCTTGTACATGGCCTCCCCTAGCAGACCCACTTCCTGCCATTTGTTGCTTGGACTGAGCCCACCTTCAAAGGTTGCCTGAGCACAGACTTCCTGAGCATTTGGGCTCTTTGATCCCCATATCCAAAGACAGAGCCCAACAGAGGCTGGGCAGGGCAGCAGTGGCCACAGGGGGACCAGTTAGCGGCAGGGGTGGCAAGCCATAAAGTCTGCAGGGAACAAAGGCGGTGGCCAGCCTATCGATGTCCAGGCCCCTGGTGGGCAATCAGCCCAGCGGCTTGGAGAAGCTCCTTTTGGCTTGGAAATAAAGGGGAGGGTTGCCCTTGGGGTTAAACAGTAGATAAAAATGCAGCTAAACACCCTGAAGTCTCTCAGAATTTCAGTGAAGCAGGCGGATCTCCACATCTGGCCACTGAGGGGGTCTGCAGAGGCCTCTAAATCCACTGGGAGGACTTAGCTTCCCCACCCCCAATCACCACCTGGATCCAGGCGGCTAGGACGGGAGGCGAGAGTCAAGCCTTCCTCCTCCTGTTCAGGGAGCTTTGGGAAGGCTAGGCACCAAGTCTGGGACCCACGACACGGTCTGGTGTGAAGTGGGAGGTAGCGAGAAGCAGCCCCCGCTGTTTTGGCCGGGCCCTGCAAGGTCTCGCTGCTGTGGGAGGAAGCACGGGGGCGGAGCAGGAGGAGGCTGTGCCTCTGTATCACGTCTGGTGGAGAAACGAGGCCGTTCTGGCCTCAGATCCTTCTGACCTCGCTGCCTTCAGCCCTGGGCCAGTGCACAGGCAGCCAGCCCCAGTGGGACAGACGACCCAGAGCGAGCGGGGAGGGAGAGGAGCAGGTGCCTGGGCTCACTGCAGAGCGGGAGCGAGCACCAGGGGCCGAGCTGAGCGGCCCTGCTCCCCATCTGTGAGTGAGAAACCGCGGAGGGGCTGGACTCCAGGATCAGATCTACAGCAGGGAGTCCCCTGTAGCTCAGGCGGTAGAGAGTCCGCCTGCAACGCAGGAGACCCAGGCTTGAGCCCTGGGTCAGGAAGATCCCCTGGAGGGCGTGGCAACCCACTCCAGGATTCTCGCCCGGAGAATCCCATGGGCAGAGGAGCCTGGCAGGCCACAGTCCTGGGGTCACAACGAGTCAGACACGCCTGAGCGACTAACACGGCACTACAGGGGAGTTCACTGGGGTGGGGGCTGCATGTCTCACACACACACACACACACACACACACACACACACACACGACCGGAGGGCCAGCAAGAGGCACATTGTGCGTGGGAAGAGGTGAGGGGCATCTTGGAGACAGAATGGTTCCTAAAGCAGAATCTCTAGGGTTCGTCTTAGAAAAATCACTTGATCATCTTTGTCTCTATTCAGGTTCCTATTCCTCTGCGCTATATTAAAAATACAGAAATAAAAATAGGGACTTCCCTGGTGATCCAGTGGTTGAGAATCTGTGCTTCCATCGCAGGAGGCACAGGTTTGATCCCTGGTCCAGGAACTAAGATCTCACACACCGAGCAGAAAACAAATGAACGAACAGAACTCAGGCTCCTATTTCTCTGTGCTATATTAAAAATATACAAAATAAAAATATACTTGCTTTATTTACCAATTTTCTAAAAGGCAGAAAAGTCATAAAAAGACACAAGCAGTCCAACAAGCATATTGCACTGGGTGAAGAAAGTCTGGCTTGAGCATAAACAAACCACTTGTCCGGCAAGGCTTGACGCGTTGTTACACAGACTCTGAGAGCTTATTTACATACCTTTTGGGGAACATATTAAAAAGAAGGCTCAGTTTAAAATTGAGAGGAAGTCTTGATAACACCCACGTAAGCACACACACTAGAGAAAACAAGACTGGATGCGTGTTGGCACCATGTAAACAGTTTCACAAGCTGCTCCTACGGTCCACTGCTCAGCACACGTCGAAGCTACGTGGCACTTAATCAACGAACAGACATAAATAGTAAGATAATGCTGATGGTAAACATTCAATAACAGGAGAGAACCTTTTGGCCGTTCAGGTAAAGTCAATGCAACCTTGACTATCCCTTGATGATCTGACTCAGGCAAGAAGCTGTTTGTAGCATCTGATTTCCACACAAACTCACAGACTACACCTTGCCTTGGGGATCTGAAGATGCTGCTTTTACGTTTAAAAAAATAATTTAAACTTTTTGCATTTATGAAAAGATTGATATTCAGGCATAAAATAATTTTACTATGAAAACCAACTGGATTATAAGGAGGCTTCACCTATTCTAGGAGCTGCTTCTCCATCAAAGGATGGGCAGGGGGTGGCGGGAAGCTGCTTTCTTTGAAGTTGCTACAGACTCAGTGCAACTGTAAGTCAATCGTTTCATCACGGGCATCTTCTCATTCACTCCAGGGACCAGCATAACATTTTTTCTAAGCTATCTTTGGGATATACAATGTGATGTGAGGTTTTGCAAAAAGGTGAGCAGTCTAGTTTCACTCTTCTCCGGGTGTCCATCCGAAAGTGCCAGCGACAGTAGGGGACGTCTCCGCAGAGACCGGAAGCGGCATCAGTGAGTCAAGGCTCATGAAAAGGGTGCAGGGCGCCCTGGGAAACACAGACTCGGCGTCCAGCTCAGCCAGGAGGAGTGGCTGGCTCGGCTGGGCCAGAGCTGAAGTGCCAACGACGGACCAACACGCGCTGAGTCCCAAACGTGGCGGTCACGGACTGGCTAGGAGGGCTGTCTCCGCAGAGACCGGAAGCGGCATCAGTGAGTCAAGGCTCATGAAAAGGGTGCAGGGCGCCCTGGGAAACACAGACTCGGCGCCCAGCTCAGCCAGGAGGAGTGGCTGGCTCGGCTGGGCCAGAGCTGAAGTGCCAACGACGGACCAACACGCGCTGAGTCCCAAACGTGGCGGTCACGGCCTGGCTAGGAGGGCCAAGTGCCGAGACGGGGATGGCCAGCGGCATGCTTTCACTGACACACGGGCCATCCTGGTCTGAACAGGATGCACGGACGAGGCAGCAACACCCAGAAGGGTCTGCGTCATGTTTCCGAGGACGTGTGACTTCCGTGGTGGAGCTGGTCACAGGAACCTGTCGGCTTCTTTCATCCGGAGCGAGCAGTTCAACTTTATTCGCCCTGGACGTACACTGTCAGATGAATCGTTTGCTGCAACTGCTCTGGAAGCTGAAGCGGCGGGTTTGTCAAACTACACACCATTTAATGCGAAACGTTTTGAAAAGGAGGTTTTTGAAAGAAAATAAGCAGAGGCTGTGATCTCCACTTGGTAGGTTTCAAACACATCTAGTCTGACTAGATAATTTAGAGAAAAGCTGCCCCCGGAGAGGACAGAATTTGATCTGATCCAAACACAAACACAAACGCTGGGCAAGCCCTGGAGCGCTGCTCCCCAGCGGGGAGCCCCGGGACGCTGGCGGGTGGGCGCAGCCCGGGCCGGCCTGGGGCAGCCCGCGGGGGCCAGCGGACCCGGGGCGGCCCCCCGGGGCTCCTGGGCGCCCAGCCGCCTTCCCGCACAGAGGCAGGCGGTCCTTCTCGAGTTAAACAGCGAAGGCCTCCTTCCCCTGTGCCCTAACACCCTATATTTGTATTTTATTCATAAATATAAAATAGCATTTCTTCGCAAACGTCTCCTGCCCTCCATGGTTTTAAATCACCGCTTCAGAAAACTATGGGTTTTTTTCTAAAACAAAAAAAGCCACGAAAGTATATCCGTCCGTCTCCCCGGAGACGCGCGCGACCCGGCCCCGCCCCAGGGCGCCGCCTAGCGGACGTCGCTGGCGCCGCGCCTGCCGCGCGTTTCCGGGCCTCGGGCGGGTCCACTCCCCGCTTCCGGGGTCTCTGTCCCTTCGCTGAGCCCAGGTGTAGGGATGTCCTCCTCGCATGACACGCAGAGGTTGTCTTCTCCCGCGTTTTCACAGTAAACACATCCCTTGAAAGAAAAATGTAAATCAGTAACGAAAATGAGATCTTTGGTACAACAGTTCAGTCTGAACGAGGCGCAGGTGACCAGGTGTCCACCGTGAGGCTGCTGGCAGGCGAGGAGGCGCCACTGGGCTGTGGGACCCCTGCTTGCTTCTTCCTGAGGGGTCCCCGATCCCAGTCCCCTGGGAACCTTATGTAAGAGGCAGCTTTGCACAGTGAGGCGGGGAGTATCAACCAGAGGCCCCGGTCCCAGTGCTCCTCCTGCCTGAGTGACCTGGAGTGGTACTTACCTTCTCTGACCTCAGTTTTCTAATCTGTAGAATGGGACAGCAACAAGCTACCGACTTATTTGTTCCTCTTCATGTTGAACACCTATCTGTTAAGCATCTGTGGTGTTCCAGGCTCATTCTAAGAACCGGGATTCAGCAGTGAACAGAGAGGAAAATTCATATCCCATTAGCGATCTGCTAGTAGCCGGAGGAGAGGTGCTCCGAGGCGTATTATAAGACGGGAGGTGCTGGGCTGACGTGGATCGAGGCACATGAGGACTCTTGTCATTTTACAGTCGACGTTCAGAAAAGGCCACCAAGAGCAAATGTAGTGGCTTTAAAATACGCCCACACATTTTTTGATATTCTTTCCTCCAAAGGTGGAGGCCTGGACTCTGACATGCAGAGGCGATGCAGGTTGTCACAGACCCCCAGCCTCCTGGCCCCATGCCCTCAGGGGAGGCTGGGATCTTGTCCTGAGGACATATAAGCAGCACCACGGTCAGATCCACGTGGCAAGGAGCAGAGGCCTCCTGCCAACAGCCAGCCCCCACAAGCATCGCAGGAGGGACCCCCCTCGGAAGCAGGTCCCCCAGCTCCGGTCCTGCCCCGGGAGGCAGGAGCCCAGCCACTATCTTTCACCCTTAGGAGAGGCCCCGAGCCAGAACCACCCAGCTAAGCGGCTCTTAAATTCCAACCCAAAGAAACAGTGGGGAGAATCAATGGTTCTTATTCTAAGCTACTAAGTTTGGGGGTTATTTGCTGTGCAGCAGTAAATCAACTGGGGCTTCCCTGGTCCCTCAGATGGTAAAGAAACTGCCTGCAATGCAGGAGACCCAGGTTGGATCCCGGGGTTGGGAAGATCCCCTGGAGGAGGGCATGGCAACCCACTCCAGTACTCTTGCCTGGAGAATCCCATGGACAGAGGAGCCTGGAGGGCTACAGTCTGTGGGCTCACAGAAGAGTTGGACACGACTGAGCAACACACACACACAGTCACGGCAGGCCAATAACACAACTGTATGTGGAGAAGAGGAGGAGGCCAGAGTGAGCCGTGTGTCTGTGTGAGGAGAGGGCAGGGCAGGCACAAGGCCCTGGGGCAGGAGCCTCGTGATGGTCTTCAGAGAGGAGGGAATGGGGGATTTAACGGCTTCAAGGCACTTTCCTCTGCCTGTGATCACGGGATGGAGACCCCGGGAGGGGCGCAGGGCTGGGGGGGGGCGGCCACGTGGTCTTGCGCGGGGAGCACAAGTTAGCTGGCAGTCCCGCTGAAGCAGCGGCATGGACCAGAGTGGTGACGCTGGAGGCGACGGGAAGCAGCTGCTTTCCACCCCCCTGGAAGGTCAGGCCAGCGTGCCCTGCCGGTGGACTTTATCAGGGTACGAGAGGAGGGGAGTCCAGGCCCGTGGTGTGAGCAAGTGGGGTGGCGTGGAGTCGCCCTGGAGTGGGTGGGAAGAGAGTGGCTGGGCAGGCTGTCTCTGGCGAAACCCGGGAAGTTCCCCAGAGGTGGACGCTGGCGGGGCTCGGCGTGTAGATGCCGCTTCCCACGCGGAGGCGGGAGCTGACCGTGCGGGGGCGGTGTGCACAGAGAAGGCCGGGCACCCGGGAGCCTGGCTGAGTCGTTCTGGGGAAGTGAGCAGGGGAAGGGAGCTGGGGTACAGACACACCCTCAAGAAGGAACAGACAGCGCGGGGGCAGCCGCTCAGAATGGGAGGAGGGCTTGCTGTCCCCTGCTTCCTATGGTCTACACGGATGTTGAGGGTTTAGGATAGAAGAAGTGGTCTGTGTTTTAATTGTGAAGACAACTCAGAAGATTTTCAAATTTCAGCATGTGATTGAGATTAGACATTTCGGAGACCTTTTTGGAAACAGCGTTGAAAAGCCACTGGAAGGAAGTTCTTTGAAGGACNTTGAGGGTTTAGGATAGAAGAAGTGGTCTGTGTTTTAATTGTGAAGACAACTCAGAAGATTTTCAAATTTCAGCATGTGATTGAGATTAGACATTTCGGAGACCTTTTTGGAAACAGCGTTGAAAAGCCACTGGAAGGAAGTTCTTTGAAGGACATCTAACAGTGTCGTGTTTCTTTTTTTTCTTTTTCTTTTTCTTTCAATGCTCTTATTTAATCTTCAAAGTTTTAAATGTACAGAACAGATGCAGAGAGAGTGCCGGGCATTCTCATCACAGCACCTTTGAACGCCATGTCAGGAAGCGCCCCGTCCCAGAGCTTACCGCCACGTCGATGGCCGTGGGCACGCCGCCCAACCGCATCCACGGGTGGACGTCCTGCAGTTCCTGCTTCTGCCCGTCCGTGAACCTGGGCTGGAACCTCTGCAGCGCCTTCAGCTTCTCCCTGTCCTCCTGCAGGACCGTCTCCAAGTTTCTTCATGAAATATCGAGAAACACGGAAGCTTTAGAATGCCTCAAGGGTTATCTTTTTTAAAGTATATGCTCATTTTCTAGCAACACTCCCAGTATTATTCACGTAATTTTATTTTAATTGGTTAATTTATCCTTTTTTTTTTTTTGCCATACTCCTCATAGAGGAGCATAGAGGATCTTCCCTGACCAGGGACGGAACCTGTGGCCCCTGCAGGGGAAGTGTGGGGTCTTCACCAGTGGGCCCCAGGGAAGTCCTGCTCATGCAATTTTAGATGATTTTGTTTAACTTTCCTTTCCACTTAAATTACCCTATTTGAGGTAACAATCTCTCTAGTAAATAATCTGTAGTTTTTCTATGAAAACGATACACCAAGTTCTGGTTTTAATTTCAGTTTAGATCAGCCACAGGAGCTGGGTACCTGCAGACACTTGTTTCTGCACCTGGGAGCTTCTCACCAGCGAGGTGGTGATCACCAGCGAGGCAGAGGGTAGACAAGCCCTCCCTGCCACCAGCTACCCTGGCCTGCCTCGCAGCGGCCCTGGAGACGGGCCCCAGGCTGGCCTGGCCCAGAGCCCTGGCTGTTCTGAGCCTCGGGGTTAGTCACCCCCACCAAGGGGCCAGTGCACAGGGTCAGGGACCCTAATGGGTTCCAGGCTCCTTGGAGTGGTCAGAGCTGAGGCACAGACCAGGCTCCCTGAAGAGTAGCTGGTGGCCTGGGACGGTCACCCACCTCGACTCTTGGTTTCTGCATCTCTGAGACAGACAGACAGACAGACAGACACACCACTGAGCACACAGGGTGACTGGCAGCAGAGCAAAAGAGACGACATTGACACAGATGCTTCGTACACGGCAAGTGACAGCCTGGAGGGTCCCTGGAGCAGTGGTCCCGGAGGCTGGGAGCAGGGCCTCGCAGGGCTCCGAGCGGCCGGCCAGCCACCTGGAGGGGCCCCTTCTAGCGGTGCCCTCCGCTGCATCCAAGATAAGGCTCGGGGAAGCCCTCTGGCCTCACAGTTTGGGGGGATCCTGAGCCCAGCCCCACACTGTCCCAGGAGGGGCGAGCAGTTACCGTGCAGGCATCTGGTAGGTCATCCTGACGCTGTCGTCCGTGTCGGCCATGAGCAGCCAGACGGGGTCCTGGAGGACACACCGGAGCAGGCGCTCGGTCCCGTCCACCTCCGCCTTCACTGCTGCTCCGTGGTTATTCTCTGAAGAGTCGACGCTCCCGAAATACCTGCTGGTGTGACTCGTGCTGCTGCTGCCTTTAAAACACAGAGCGCCGCGGGTCACGACCTCGAACTCAAGTCGGCCCTGTAAGGGGAGGGCAGCTACCGCGTACGCTGGGGCGTTGTCCCTTCTCTTTTTCCAACGGTCCAATTCTCTGGATGATAATTTAACAATCATTTAAAGAGCGAGTTTCAGCAGGAACCACGGAGGTGACTCTCTGCTGGCGAGGCCGGGGGAGTCCAGGCGGGGCCCCATCTAAGAGACTGTGCTCTCCCCTCCCTGGCCTCCTGGGAAAGGGGGCTCTGCCCAGGTGAGGGAAGCGGGGCGCTTACAGCCTGGGGACATGTATGCTGCTCCCGCCGGGCAGCTCCGGGCCACACTGCACCCCCCTGGCCGGTGCCGCCCGAGGCCACACGCCAGCGCCCACCAGGGGAGCCACTCGGGACGGTGCGGCACGGCCTGCCCTCCCGGCACACGCGGGGAGCCCCAGGGATGGTCCAGCCAGGGCCGGGGTGCGGGGCCTGCTGTGCCCACCGACACGGGGAGTGACAGGCGACAGAGCGAGCCGGGCCTGGCCACGGGGCGCGAGGAGGAGGCCCGTGGCCCGTGTGAGGCTCCGAGGAGCCGCTCGGGGCGCAGCCGGAAGCCACGCGGCCAGGACCCTGACGCTGGGCCCTGCAGGCGGCAGCCTGAGGCTCTGGGGCGACTGGTGCCTCGGATTCAGAGAGCCAAGGGTACCCAGGTGCGTCCCGTGGGGGTCCTCCAAACACACGCCAACTGCGCCCCCACCCCACGCAGGGCCCCGGCGCCCCCCGCATACCTGGCCCGCTTCTGGACGCGTCGCAGCCCGGGGAGNTGTGGTGTGGGGGACCCAGGGCATGTCCCCCTCCTCCCCTGGGCACTGGCCGGGACTGGGGGTGCTGTGGGCCAGGGGTCACACTGAGCCTGCTGGGTCTGTCTCTTATACACATCTTGGCCCACTTCTGGACTCGTCGCAGCCCGGGGAGGCCGAGCCCAGGGAGCAGGCGGTGGCGGAGGCCCGACTCCCGGAGAGCGCGGAGCCTGTGGCCGAGCAGAGGCCCCCGCGCAGCAGCAGGGGCAGCAGGCCACTGGGCGAGGACAGGGTGTCGCTGTTTGGGGTGTCCGCGGGCTCCTCGCGCTTGGGGGACAGGGAGGGGACACCCAGTCAGGTCTCCGCGCACAGTGGGGCTGGGGGAGGGGACGGAGGCTCCTCGGACCACTGGCCTCGCCTCCGTGGGCCATGGGCACAGACCCTCGGGTTCCCAGGACCCAGCTCGCTTCCGGACGTGGAAAGGACGGCGTTTGACTGGATTTCATTTGGGGGAGTCCCTTGAGAGACGGTGGCCCCTGGAGCCCCAATGGGGATCTTACGCTTATTTCTCCACCCAGTGGACACAGGGGCAGGGCCGTGCCTCGACAGCACCCGAAGGCGCCCTCCCAGCGGCGGGCTCTGCCTCCTGCACCCGAGAGCAGGGCCAGCCGGGGGCTCCAGGGGCCTGGCCTGGGAGGGCCAGCCTGCCAGGCCTCGGAACCAGCCTGCAGGCCAGGCAGGCAGCAAAGGGGCTGGGGGCCCGTCTTCACCTCCTCTCCCAGAGCACGGGCAGGGGGAGGCCCACACAGCCCTGCCTTGGACACAGGTGTTGGGGGTGCCCACGCGGCCCTGCTTTGGGGGGCTCACGGACTGCCCTGCCTTGGACACAGGTGGGGGGTGGGAACCCAGGTGGCCCTGCCTTAGACACAGGCCGGGTGTTGGGGGACGGCTCACAGACAGCCCTGCCTCGGCTCTCAGAACACAGATGTGTTAGCTGGAAATCACGCTGCCGTTTCATGAACCAAGTAAGCGTACACGCCTGTGTCCTCAAGACCTGGGAGGACGCAGATTGAGAGCACCGATTCCCAGCTCCCTCCGGCTCCGGTCCTTCTCCAGAGGCCCTCTGCTCCCAGTCCCCCTCGGGGAGCCTCCGCCCTGGCGTTTAACCTGATGGTTCCTGTGACGGTTAGAGTCGCAGGGCTACTGTGACGGCGCCTTGGGAACATGCTCATGTCTGGCACACGAATCTGTGTCCCAACTGAAGTGGTTTGGCAGACACCACCCATGTCAGGCATGAGAGGGGTGCATGGCCTGCCCTGGTACCCAAGTTTGCCGCCTGCTTTAGACAAAGGGCATCAGGAGGTGCTTACGGTCGGAGGTGACTTGGGCTGCCAGTCCCAGGACGAGCCAGGCTTGCAGTCGGCGCCTGCACCCACAGTCCCCACAGCCCCTGTGGCCGCCACGGTGCCCTCAGGGGCCTCCTCCAGCTGCATCAGGTTGAGCTGCAGTGGTGAGCTTCCGCGGGACTGGAAGAGTGCTGGGGAGGTCCTGTCTGGGAGCCCGGCGGCCGGGGGCGGGGTTCCCGGGGTGGCCACGCGCGATGCGGACGGCCCTCGCTCTGCCGGGGCACATGGGCATGGCTGTTTGGGGGCTGAGGTCCGATCGGGGAAGAACTCGGGCTGCGAGGCAGGAGGTATCTCAGATGCAAAGTTCCGCTGGCCGGGGAAGAAGGCTGGGGGCAGGGTTGGGGTCACCGGGGAGGAGTAGTAGCCGGGCAAGACCAACGCCATGACTGGGGCCAAGGGGCCGGCGAACGGCGGGGGATGCACCCTGAGCGCCTGGTGGGCATCCACGGGCACCGCGAGGCCGGTGTGGGCAGCCCCGGACCCTGCGGCCACGGTCCCTGGTACAGTCACTATTCCCGGGGCTGGACACAAGGGCAGGGAGTACGCTGGCACTGGGCCAGGGAAGGGCATTGCTGGGCAGCTGGACTGTGACGTGTCCGACAAGGACCAGGCCGTGGTGTTCAGGCCGACCAATGGGGGGCGCTGGGGCGCCAGCCCCCAAGACCCAGTGCTGCCCGAGGAGTCGCGAGGCTTGACACGTTTGGACTTCGGTTTTCGGTTTTTCCCGTTTTTTTTCCAAGAGGAGTCTATTCCAGAGGTACTTCTTAGTCTGGCAGCAGCTAAAATAATAGGGACACGATGAGAGTTAAAATCCTTCAAGCTAGGCTTCAGCAGTATGTGAACCAAGAATTTCCAAATATAAAAGCTGGGTTTAGAAAAGGCAGAGGAACCAGAAACCAAATTGCCAACATTCGCTGGATCATAGAGAAGGCAAGGAAATTCCAGAAAAACATCCACTTCATTGACTTTACTAAAACTTTTGACTGTGTGAATCACAACAAACTGGAAAATTCTTAAAGATTTCGGAATACCAGATCACCTGACCTGCCTGCTGAGAAACCTGTATGCAGGTGAAGAAGCAACAGTTAGAACAGGACATGGAACAATGGACTGGTTCCAAATTGGGAAGGAGTACCTCAAGGCTGTATACTGTCACCCTGCTTATTTAACTTATATGCAGAGTACATCATGAGAAATGCTGGGCTGGAAGAAGCACAAGCTGGAATCAAGATTGCTGGGAGAAATATCAATAACCTCAGATATGCAGATGACACCACCCTTATGGCAGAAAGTGAAGAAGAACTAAAGAGCCTCTTGATGAAAGTGAAAGAGGAGACTGAAAAAGTGGGCTTAGGATTGGGAACTCATGTACACCTATGGCGGATTCATGTCAATGTATGACAAAACCAATACAGTATTGTATAAGTAAAAAAATAAAAAAAAAAAGAAAACTAAGATCATGGCATAAGGTCCCATTACTTCATAGCAAATAGATGGGGAAACAATGGAAACAGTGAGAGACTTTATTTTTTTGGACTCCAAAATCATTGCAGATGGTGACTGCAGCCATGAAATTAAAAGATGCTTGCTTCCTGGAAGAAAAGCTATGACCAACCTAGACAGCATATTAAAAAGCAGAGACATTACTTAGCCAACAAAGGCCAGTCTAGTCAAAGCTATGGTTTTTCCAGTAGTCATGTATGGATGTGAGAGTTGGGTTATAAAGCTGAGTGCCGAAGAATTAATGCTTTTGAACTGTAGTGTTGGAGAAGACTCTTAAGAGTCCCTTGAATTGCAAGGAGATCCAACCAGTCCATCCTAAAGGAGATCAGTCCTGAGTGTTCATTGGAAGGATGGATGTTGAAGCTGAAACTCCAATACTTTGGCCACCTGATGTGAAGAGCTGACTCATTTGAAAAGACCCTGATGCTGGGAAAGATTGAAGGCGGGAGGAGAAGGGGACGACAGAGGATGAGATGCTGGATGGCATCACCGACTCAACGAAGATGAGGTTGGGTAAACTCCGGGGGTTGGTGATGGACAGGGAGGCCTGGCGTGCTGCGGTTCATGGAGTCACAAAGAATCGGACATAGGTGAAGGACTGAAATGAACTGAAAGGCAGAAACACTGATCTCATCTAACCTCATATCTCAACTTTACAAGCTTTTAAAAAGGGATGTTTTTAAGAGATCATTTTTAAGAAGAGATGTTTCCTGGTTCATCTGCCAAAAGAGCCTGGGTCCACGCCTGTGGAGTCAAAGGGCTGAAGGCACACAGGTCTTCCTCTGACACAAGACCTGCAGAGAGGAGCCGTCCTCAGGGGCTGCAGGGACTCAACTTGTGGTGTGGGGGACCCAGGGCATGTCCCCCTCCTCCCCTGGGCACTGGCCGGGACTGGGGGTGCTGTGGGCCAGGGGTCACACTGAGCCTGCTGGGTGGGGCACAGGCAGTGGGAGGGGCCCCAGGAACCTCAGGTTTTCTTCTAATGTCACAGAGGGTAACTCGGGGGCTCTGGCAGCGGGCGTGTGGGGACGTAAGATGGTGACTGCAGCCATGAAATTAAAAGATGCTTGCTTCTTGGAAGAAAAGCTATGACCAACCTAGACAGCATATTAAAAAGCAGAGACATTACTTAGCCAACAAAGGCCAGTCTAGTCAAAGCTATGGTTTTTCCAGTAGTCATGTATGGATGTGAGAGTTGGGTTATAAAGCTGAGTGCCGAAGAATTAATGCTTTTGAACTGTAGTGTTGGAGAAGACTCTTAAGAGTCCCTTGAATTGCAAGGAGATCCAACCAGTCCATCCTAAAGGAGATCAGTCCTGAGTGTTCATTGGAAGGATGGATGTTGAAGCTGAAACTCCAATACTTTGGCCACCTGATGTGAAGAGCTGACTCATTTGAAAAGACCCTGATGCTGGGAAAGATTGAAGGCGGGAGGAGAAGGGGACGACAGAGGATGAGATGCTGGATGGCATCACCGACTCAACGAAGATGAGGTTGGGTAAACTCCGGGGGTTGGTGATGGACAGGGAGGCCTGGCGTGCTGCGGTTCATGGAGTCACAAAGAATCGGACATAGGTGAAGGACTGAAATGAACTGAAAGGCAGAAACACTGATCTCATCTAACCTCATATCTCAACTTTACAAGCTTTTAAAAAGGGATGTTTTTAAGAGATCATTTTTAAGAAGAGATGTTTCCTGGTTCATCTGCCAAAAGAGCCTGGGTCCACGCCTGTGGAGTCAAAGGGCTGAAGGCACACAGGTCTTCCTCTGACACAAGACCTGCAGAGAGGAGCCGTCCTCAGGGGCTGCAGGGACTCAACCTGTGGTGTGGGGGACCCAGGGCATGTCCCCCTCCTCCCCTGGGCACTGGCCGGGACTGGGGGTGCTGTGGGCCAGGGGTCACACTGAGCCTGCTGGGTGGGGCACAGGCAGTGGGAGGGGCCCCAGGAACCTCAGGTTTTCTTCTAATGTCACAGAGGGTAACTCGGGGGCTCTGGCAGCGGGCGTGTGGGGACGTTACCTGCCAGCTGTGCCACATGCCAGAGCAGATGGGCCAGCCTGGTGCTAAGGGCCAAGTGGGTAGAGGTTCTGCCATCAGCCTGTCTGCCTAGTGTTCTTCCTACAAAAGTCTGTCTCCCGCTGTGACTGGGAGTTGCAGTGCTGGGCTCCGGGTCTGAGCGGGGCTGCTGGGGACTGCTGGGCAGGAGGGGCACTGCACAGGCTGCTGGCGGGCGCTGGGATTCTGCGCCAAGCGGGGGCTGGCGGGCGCTGGGATTCTGCGCCAAGCGGGGGCTGGAGGGCGCTGGGATTCTGCACTAAGCTGGAGCTGGGGGGGTGGGGCCCTGGCTTCTGATTTCCAGAGGTTCCCTGTGCGCCTTCAGTAACCCTGGGTCCAGGTAGGAAGGAGGAAAGGAAAGTGGGAATGGCATAATCTTCAAGGGCAGGGCTAGCCTCTCACTCCTGGGACACCCGTCTCGGCACATCTGCCCAGAGGCCAGGGGAGCTGGGCCCTTGCAGTGTGGGCCCCTTGGGCTTGTAGCTCTGATCCTTGTTTCGGGGCCTGGAGCCCAGGAGAGAGCTGGCATCTCCAACCAGCTTGGCCCTGACCGCAGGGCCCAGGAAGGCAGCTGGGGGCTGGGAGCCCGGCTCCTGGACCAGATGAGGGCGAGGAAGCCAGCCTGCTCCACCGCACCCCCGGGTTGGCTCTTCACACCCTCCGCGCTCTGTCTGGCCCTGGAGTCTGCACCCCAATGGCAAGGCCAACGCGTCAGGAGGGTGTGCGTTCTGGGGAGAAAGGGCGCCCTTTCTTCCTGCAGCATCATCTGGGATCCCTGCTTCCTCAGGAGCCTGACGTCAAATGCTCCTTCCCTGGGTGGTGAATTCGCCCACTTGGTTCTCTGAGGGAGGGAGAGGGGTGGGGTCACCCAGGCAGAAGATGCCTGGCAAGGCAGGAGGGCAGTCGCCCGGCCCTGTGCTCCACAGGGGGGGAGGTGGGCCTGTCACCACTGTTTATAGCATGGTTCCCTTGGGAACGCAGGTGACACCCCCAAGAGTGTCACTGCTCAAGCTCTAACAGCATCTTACAAACGCATGTGTCCTAAACAGGGGGCGCTCACCATCTGAAAGCCTGGGATGCAGGAGCGTTAAGAACAAAATTTAAAAAAAGAACAACAACAAAACCCACTTTTAGTTCAGACGTCATCACTTACTTCTGTTGCTCAAGTGCCCCTTGGGCCTTTCTTGCAGATAATGATGGCAGTGAGACTGGAAAACGTGGAGCTTCCTGGTTTCCCGGAACCGCAGCAGGAAGCTCTGCTCCTCCTTCTGGGTGTGGGCAGCCAGCACCTCCTTGGTGAGGCCCAGCTTCCGGAAGGCCTCCTGGTCCTGGCTGAGGCCGCAGGGCAGCACAGGGCCCGCCGGGCACTCCAGAGACTCGGGCCCGCTCACAGCAGCATCTCCCAGCGGCTCTGGAACAGCGGACGTGGAGCTCTCATCCACAGGGGCCCTTCTGCCCGAGAATGGCTGAGAAAATGCGCACCGCTCCCACAAAGGACAGAGTCTCCCACAGAAGACTCCCACATGACGCCCGCAGCACGGGGCTGATGTTCAAGACGCGTCTGCTCAGCTTTCTGAGAAAGCTACCAAGCAAAAGCACCAAGCGGGGACAAGAAGCCGCGTCACGTGGGGCTCCGGAGTCTGCCCTCTAACTGATCTGTCCTCTAACCTGAGGGCACCTGGGGTTTCAGCCTCTGACACTGAGGACACCCCAGGCTGTCTTGGGCGTTTGGAGCACAGGAGATACCCAGCCCTGCCCTGGCTTAGGAGCACGGGCCCAGCAGTGTGGTCAGCAGAACCACGGGGGCAGGCAGCACGGGGCCGCGGGACTATGGGCCATCCTGAGGGGGCTGGCCACTGACCCTCTGGCGTGCACCCTCCCCTCATCACGCCCCTCAAGCAAAGAACAAGTTCAGGCTGGTTCTCCTCTAGGTGCCTGAAGGACAGCTCAGCGTGTGGCCCTCGGCTGTCCTGTCCTCCAACAGGGGAGGGTCAGGCTCGCCACCCCACCCATGGCAGTCGGGAGGTCGGGGGCCTCCTCCCTGGGGTTCTCTCGGCACCAAGCAAGGGGGAGTCCTGGCATCCCTGCTCGCTCCCAGGAAGCCCCTCCGTGTTCACACCTGAGCGGACGCCTGTCCTGGGGGAGTCGGAGTGTGGCGGGGACGGGGGCAAGGGTCGCCACCCCCACCCTGCACGGCACGTGCCTGGACTTCCTGGACACCCCTTACTGGGCTACGTGGGTGCTCTGCACTCAGATACACTTAGAGAGGATCTCGGGACACGCGGCAAAACTCCCGATTTCTACCGTCAGAGTCAGACCGCTCCTGCCGTCGCCCAGGACGCGGTATGCGTACCGAGCTCCGGCGGCGGCTTCTTGTCGCCCACGTGGACGATGGTGCTGCTGTAGCTGCCCTGGCTGCTGAGGGACGCCACGCTCTCCGCCCTGCCGGGCAGCGTCAGCGACGCCAGGCGTGCGCTCACGTCCGTGCGGCTCTTCCCTGGGGAGGGCGATGCTGCCTCTTTACAGGAGAGAAAGGGAAGCAGGCACAAAACCGCGATGAAGGTGAGCTGCTGGGCGACGCAGCACAGAGGCCGGCTGGGGAGGACGCCAGGACCCGGGGGCTCAAGTCTGCACTCGCCCTGCCAGGGGACGCCGTGCGCTCGGGGGCGGCAGAGACAAGGGGACTCCGAATGGGGACGGCGGCACCCTGACACCCCTCGTCCTCTGGGAGGAGGCAGGCGCCTGGGCTCGGGGCCTCTGCCGCCGCCCGTGGGGAGCTCCCCGCTGCGGCCAGGGCCCCTCTGCTGAGGGCAGGCGAGCAGCTGGGCCCCCTCCGTGGGCTGCGGCAAGCTCCACCGGTCACCCGGGCTTCCGTCAGCCGCGCAGACCCTGCCTGTGGTCCCGGTGAGGCCCACCGGCGATAACTGCACATCCAGTCTCCTCTGACTGCCGGGGCGGCTGACACTCAGAGGCCAGTCCTCCCCGGAGACGCGGAAATGGGCCCGCCCGGTAACACCCTGGCCTCCGGCAGCCCCAGGGGACCCTGTCCTCCAAGTCCAGAACCACCTACCTCCAGCTGGTAAGGAGGTTCTGAGCCATTTTGATTATTTATGTCAACAGCTGACACCCCCACACATGTCCTTGACGCCGCTCAGAACCCACAGGGGGAGGGAGAAGGGGCCCCGGGCTCTCAGATAAGGCCTGATCCCGAGAGGGGATAAGTGGCCAGGCGGTCACAGCTCAAGCAGACCCGGTACCTGCGGCGTGCGGCCCGGGGCCCGCGAGGGCCTGGCGCTTGTCGCTGGCCTGGGGCGTGGGGAGGCTCGCAGGGAACTCGCACTTCCTCTTCAGGGTGGCCGCCTCGCTACAGCTCTCCAGGTACCTGCGGGCGGGTCGGAAAGGGCTTCATGTAACCGAGAGCCCAACCGCGGGCGCCACTGGGCTGGCAGGGAGGGAGGCCAGAAGGTCCGCACCTGATGACGCCGTCCAGGCAGCTGATCTGCTGGTAGGAGGCGGCCGGCGGGTCCCTGCAGGCCAGCCCCTCGGGAGGGCTGGCCTCGGGCAGGCTGGCCCCGGAGCTGTCCTTCTCTGCAGCCGCAGCAGCTTTCACTGGAGTCGGGGAACTGCTCTGCATTTCTGGAGCAACGACAGCATTGTTCTTTCCGTTAATACCTGTTTCCCCCAGTGCCCACTGTAAGGTTACAGAGCGTTTTAGTTCTACTGAAAGATAAGCCGGGGCTCAGCATGTGCCGCACCGACGCAGAGACCCCGGGGCCAGCCTGGGAGTCAGGCCACCCCGCCGGGCCAGCGGAGGGAGCTCTCTCGTCCCCACTCAGTCTGGGTGGTCCCCAGGTTCAGGGACTCCACAGTGGGAAAGGCCAGTTCCTACGTGAACCCCTGAAGATCACAGGAGCTTTGTGATCCATCAATATTCCTGGCCTTGGGAGGGTCGGTCTCTTCCAACGTGACTTGTCACGCGGTGAGTGGGATCCGGCCTGGGGTGCAGGGGGGCGCCCGGAGCAGAGCCGGCACCCCCACCTCAGACAGCTGGCAGCCCCCAGGCGTGTGTCTGCTCACGTGGCCCAGGGCCACTCTGCAGAGCGGGACCAGGGGGTCGTGGGGCAGAGGTGCACACCTGGCCACACCTCATGGGCCTCCGGGGGCAGGGCCCCCTGGACAGGGGCTGTGGTGTGGACCCCAGGCTTAGCCCTGTGTCAGCACGGAAGCGAACGGTCCAACTCGAAGGGGAAATTCCCTGCGTCCAGAGTTTGAGTCACACCCGCCTCCCCGTCTCGCCACACTGAAGCCTCAGTAAGGAAATGCTGGATCGTTTGGTACCTGAAGCTGGCTTGCTCTTTTGTTCTCTAGATTCATCAGGGTAATGACTTTTGCTTTTGGCCTTGTGAGCATTTTTACAAATTTCCTTGAAGGAAAACAAAAACAAATGAACACATTACTCACCCCAGGAGACCCTGCAATCTGTGCCCTACAGGCTGAGAAAGAGAAAAGCCCAGCCAGCCCCAGCAACAGAGAAGCAAGCTCTATATGAGATCTGAGACCCAAACAAAGCAGATTTTACGATTCTGAAGAATAAGAAATAAAGTGAGCGTTAGGCTCCACTTGCTGCTTTCTACCCCAGGCCTGCAGTTTGATCTTCACTTTTGTCTGATTTGCCTGCTTTGAATAGTTCTCACCCAAACCTGCAGCCACAGCTTGCAGCTGCTCCCACCCCTTCAAGGCTAGAGAGTGAGTCCCGGGGGGCCGAGCTTAGAGCAGCCAGAAGCAGCTGAGGTCAGACAGGCTTGGCCCCAGCGAGGACTGGTCTCAGAGCGCATGGTCACCCGCGCCCCAGGTGGCGGGCAGCGGGGGGCCGCGGGGCACGTACGGCTCCCCTCCGGCGGGGGTCCTCCTGGCCGGCGCTGTCGCTGGAGGAGGTCTGGCTCATGAGCTGCTCGTGGGACCCGTTGCTGCCCAGGCTCCCGTAGCCGCTGGATCCGCTGTGGGGCACGGGCTGTGGAGACAGCGGCAGGAGGGGTCTGGACAGGTGGGACGTGGCCCCCCGCTGAATCTCAGTGAGACTGTGACCTGCTGGGGGGGGCCCTCGGTGGGCACCAGGTGGGGCCGGGCTTGGACCCAGGGTCGGGCGGTGGTGGGCTCCCTGCTTCCAGCCGTGGGGCCGGGCCTGGATCCCAGTCCCCAGGGAATCCATGGCCATGGGGTGCAGAGACAAAACAAGGTGCCTGACAGCACCCCCAGCCCTGGGAACCGAGAAGCAGGAAGGTGTTCCCCGGGGCCCACCTGCTCACAGGAGTTCTTCCCGAGGGCTGTGTCCCTAAGGACGGGAGGGGCTTCTCCAGTCCCCTGGGGCCAGCTCGGCTTCCCGAGTTGAAGGGATACCCCCACCCGCCTCCGCCCACGAGGACCACAGCCGCTGGCCCAGGGCTGCGAGTTGCGGACACCGGCGCGAGGGTGCAGGGTGGCGCTGGAAACGGGAGGCGGGCCTGGGAAGGGGGGCGGAGCCCGGCCTGGGGGCGGCTCCGGGCTGTCTGGGGGGCGGGGGGGCAGCGCACCCACCTGCAGCAGCAGCCGGTGGATCTGCTCCGTGAGCTCCTGGACGCCGGGCTGCGGGGCCTTTTCCTCCAGGCCCGGCGGGGCAGAGAACACATCCTCGTTCAGAGGCCCCCTGCGGGGTTCCATTTGTCTCCGTGAGTCGGGCCCCTGCCTCCTCCTCCCTGCAGACCCCCTGGGCTGCCACCTGCCCGCTCCCCGTCCACCTGGGGGTGGCACCGCCCCCCAGGGGGCGGGTGCGTGGCGGGAGGTGGCCTGGGTCGGCCCCTCCCAGCTCCCCGCGCCCCCGGCCCTGGGGGCACTCACAGCCTCACTCTGTGTCTCCCGATGATGAAGGCGATCTTCCTGCTCCAGGGGTTGATGAAGCTGGACCAGCTGGAGTCCAGTGTGACGTACTCCCCATTTCGGGCGCGGAACCGGAGCGGGGAGTAGTCGAAGGGCTGCCCCCCGGACTGCACGACTAGGGGAGGGAGAACAGAGTTCGCGATGTGAGCAGATGCAGCTGGTGCTTGCGGTTCAAGACGCGTGGAGATGCACTCAATTTTGGAATCATTTGAAAACTCCGGAGACGCCGATACCCTCAAAACCGCCGCTCTGGGTCTTGTTTTGCTTCAGGCTGCACATGGGGTGCCTGCAGCCGTCTCCTCGTGGATTTTAGGACACGTCCCTGCGAGCCTCACTGGTCTTCTCCCAGCGGGATACTCAGTGTCGGCTGTGTCTGTGGGCTTGTAGCACCGGGGTTGTCCACGCCCCTGGCTTGGGCCGACCACCCTACTCCCCAACCCCCCGCCAGCTGACCCTGTCTCCTCTCTTCCTGCCTGCTGGCACAGCCAACAATCAAAAAGGGACATGGAGGACTCAGGCGGTGGGCCACTCTCAACTGCCAGGACTCAGGCAGGCGGTGGGACAGCCCTCGCCCGCAGCCCCCTGGACCGGTCCTGGTGGGTGCTGACCTCGGGAAGACACCCCCAGACTGCACTAGCTTTGCCCGTGCCCCCCGGAAGGACGAGGAGGGGACCTACTCTTCTTGTGGATGGCGAGCATCAGGGGCCTGTCGCTGGGGTGCAGCTGCACGAGCACGGGGGTCCCGATCAGGTCCTGGGGCAGGTGGCCCAGGAGAGGGACGGCCCTGCAAGGCAAGCGACACGGGGTCACGGCCGCGCTCAGGATGCCGGCCAGAACGCGGCCTCCAGGAGCGGCGGCCGGCCCATCATCTCCAGGAACAAGGCCGGCTCCCAACTCCCTAAAGACCAAATCTGGGTACCAGTGCTGACGAGGCAACAGTCAGGCTTTTCATTAATTGGCAAACAAGGATGCAGCATCGCTGAGGGTGTGCGACCAGAAGCCAGGCCTGACAAGGCCCGGCCCGTCACAGGCTCAGTGCTTAGACCTGAGGCTGATTTCCTGAAAGAATCGATCATGACGACGTTTTTGTTTTCTTCTAAGAGCTTTTCCTTTTAGGGTGTCCTGAGTTTGGCCAGACACGGCCTGACACGGACTTTCTAAAGCCAGTTTGCCCGCACCAGGGCAGCCCTGCCCGTGGGCATCTCCCCAGCTCCAGGCGTCCTCCTCCTGCCCTACCTGTGGCCACCGTGTCTGGTCCCCAGGAGCCGCCGTTGCCGGCTGGGACCCTGCCCTGGGCCCTCAGGTCTTCCCTGGGTGCAGCTGTTTTGCTTTCTGGGCATCGTTTTACACTGGACTTCTGTAGTCCCCACTTCTGCCTCTGTGAGTCCTGTCCCCGCTGTGGGTCCTGACCCTCCTGAGTCCCGCCCCCTCGTGAGTCCAGCACCCTCTGGTGGCTCAGCTCCTGTTCCGAGTGGCAGCTCAGTCTCCCTTCTCAGCAGGCCGGTCTCCCTTTCATCCCAGCAGCCGTTTCTCAAGCTGACTTCTGCTCATGTGAAGCAGCTCGTTCTTTCCCTAGAGCAAAGGCTCCCTGTTCTGTGCGGGGAGAACTTCCTCGTGGGAGTTCTCTGATTGCCTCCTCCTTGCCTGGGGCACGTTCTGAGCCTGGTATTTTCCTTTGGACAGGAGGTACAGCACGTCCTGGTCAAGGCCTGGCCAGAGCGGGAGGAGGGGAGAGCAGAGGAGGAGGGGAAAGGAGCCCGGGGCAGCCTGGGCTCCGTGGGCTGGACTGTCCGCTGGGCTTACTGAGCCAGGCTCTGCAGCCTCTTGGCCCACAGTGACCAGCTCACCAGGCTTCCTGCACACAAATGAGTGGACACCTGGGGCAGCTGCAGGCAGGAATGCTTAGGCTTTTGGAGGAATAAAAACTGTCCTGGGGTTGCTTCACAAATGCAGCTCCCAGGCCCCAACCTCCAGGATCCTGTCCCCCAGGGCCACGTGGGGCCTGGAACCTGCACCTCGAAGCTGCAGGTGGCTGGTCATGCACTCCTGAGCAGCCTGGGGCTGGGGAGGCTGATGGGCCTGGCTGCCAGAGAGCAGGCCGCCTGCAGCCAGGGGCGGGGCCCCCAGTGTCCCTGGGCCTGGTGCAGGCGGGGGGGGCCCTGACCCTGCACAGACACCCTGCAGAAAGCCCAGCGAGCTCCCTGTGGGTCTTCCCGGGAGACTTCTCCCAGGGCCCTGCTGGCGGGAGCAGCGGCATTCTCTGTGTCTTCATGCCTGTGCCTGGAGCTGAGGAAGCCACACAGGGACCCTGAGCCACACCTGTGACCCCAGAGCCCGCAGGACGGTCAGTGCTCCGGACCCCAGCAGGGCCTTGGGCACCGACTACAGCACCCTGCGCGGAGGCCCCAGGCGGGGAGCGCGGGAGGGCTCTGGGCAGAGGGACGGCGGTGGCCCCTCCCTGCAGCGGCCCGTGGCAGGCAGGCTGGAGACGCACCTCTGCGGGGCCCTGCCAGGGTGCCTTCAGCTTCAGTCCTAGCCCTGGCTGCACCGGCCTTGATGTGTGCGCCCGACTCTGAACCAGGTGTAAACAAGGGTATGAAGACAGGCTCAACCAGAATGATGACCAGCTCCCCAGCATGTCTCGTCAGTGCAGCATCCATATCTTAGGAGGTTTTAGTGCGATTCCATAATTGTTTCATTGTCTACGTAAAGTGGAGTGTTTTCACTGATTATGACACACAACATGCAGCCTGAGCTTTAGCTAAACAGCTTCAACATCAAAATCGCGAAAATTCACTGAGCTTTATTTAGTTATTAAGCAACTGCCAAGACAGTGATGAGCCAGAAACTGGGGCGGGGAACCTGTTGCTGTGAAGGGCTCGGCACCGACTCCAGGGCCAGCGGGAGGGGAGGGGAGAGCTGGCTGGGTGGGGTGGGACCCGCGCTGCCTGGCTTACCTTTGGTCCACGTCCTGGAACAGACAATTTGGCGAATGTGTGGTAGTAAAAATTCTCTTTTCAGGAGGGATTCTAGGAGCTGAAAGAAAAGAATTTCACACAGACTTCTGATTCGAATGTGGTTCTATCAGAACATAGCTTGTGGCCGGGGAAGGGGAGGGCACCCACAGTCCAGTGATGCCTGGACCCAGTGAGCGATGCGGGCCCCGAGCCTCTGGCCGACAGCGGGGAGGTGTGGAGGGGCTACAGGGACACAGGTGGGTGGCGTCCGAGTCTGGAGGGGGCGAGACTCTGCCTGAGGCTGGGAGAGGCGGGGGGCCGCGAGCCCGCCTTACAGACACGCATCTGAGCCTCGGGCGGAAGCTGGGGAGCAGGCTGGCCCGTTACCTTCGTAGCCCGAGTGCACCCTCTCCGCCAGCAGCACGCAGCACAGCTGGCTCTCGGCGCCCTGATGCTCGCGCACCTGGGCCAGGTAGGGCGTCATGCGGAACGGGTGGTAGTGGATCTCGCTCTCGTGGTTTTTGCCAACACTGCAGAGGAGGGCGGGAGGAGAGGCCGGGGGTTAGGGCAGAAGGACTCGTCCTCTGTTGCTGGTTACCTCTCCCCCAACAGCGGCTGCTGTGTCTCAGCGGTCCTTTACTTATTGCACAGATGTCCACGGAGCCGAGCCGGGCCCTTCACCCAGCCCGAGTCAGGCACGCTCCCTTGGTCTCTGATTTGTGCCTCCAGCCTGCAAATAGGTCTGCGACCCACCACCCTGCTCCTCTGTCCTTGCACTCAGACGTCTGGAGACAGTGAGGGGACCATCAGACAGCCACTGGCCTGGGCAATGGGAGCGCTTCAGGGGCCCTTCTCTGGGGCAGTTTGCACGGTAATTGGGGGAAGGGCTGCTGCTCCAGTGTGGGGGTCCTCGCCCCAACTCCTGAGGGTCCCCAACCCTGGCTGGAGTCACTCCTGACACTGCAGCCGGATATTCAGCGGATCCCTTGATTCAGGGCCACAGACCTGTGGGCTCTCCCTGAGAAAACACACTCAGACCAAAGGCTACACAAGCTTCTGGAGTCCTCACAGAACCCGGGGTTCATGTCTTTCCGAGGGGGTGGAGCTGGCCAATTTCCCAGGTGACAGATGTAAGTCTGGGCTGCCCAGGCTGACGTTCTTTCTTCACAAGGAGCGGGTCAGTCACCCCACTGTTGACCTGTCTCTCCTAACTCCCCAGGCACATTTAAAATGTGGCCAGGACTTCCCTGGCAGGCCAGTGATGAGGACTTAGTGCTTGCACTGCCAGAGCCCCGGTTCGATCCCTGCGCGGGGAGCTAAGCTCGCACAAGCTGAGCAGCATGACCAAATGAAACAAAACAGAACAGCTTGGCCTATGGAAACGTGTCTTCACGTGGACTTTTCAGGACACGCGTGCCATAAGGCAGAGGTGCCCCTGCTGAGCCTCCACCCCAGAGAACGGGGCCTGGGCAGGCGGCGGGGCGAGGGCACTCCCGCACCTTTCCCACCTTCAGGAACTGGGCTCACCTGACTCGGCAGAAGAAAGACTTCTCCTCCATGCATTCTTGAGTAAAAGAGTCTGAAAGAGAAAGTCCCTGTCACACGGCTGACCCCAGAAGGGGCTTTTATTTCCTACAGATGAGGCTGAAGCAGGAGACTCGAGAGTCAGGGTGCGAAGCAAGTCTACCTGCCACCGAGCGGAGCCCTCAGGGTACAGAGCTCTGACTCCAGTCCTGACCGAGGTGAGGTCTAGGTCACGAGCGACCACTCACGGAACCACACCGTGCTAACAGCCCTGCCACAAACACAGCAACTAATGACAGGTTTAACTGTGGGAGCTGTGCTCACGCGTGGGCAGAGTGTTTGCACATAAACACCCGAGCGTCTCAACCCAACCATTTTGGGGGGGATTGCTGTTCTTCAGGTGCTAAGTCCAGTTGCGACCCCACGAACTGCAGCACGCCAGGCTTTCCTGTCTGTCACCATCTCCTGGAGCTTGCTCAAACTCACATCCACTGAGTTGGTGATGCCATCCAACCATCTCATCCTCTGTTATCCCCTTCTCCTCCTGCCTTCAGTCCTTCCCAGCATCAGGGTCTTTTCCAGCGAGTCAGCTCTTCGCATCAGGTGGCCAAAGTACTGGAGCTTCAGCTTCAGCATCAGTCCTTCCAATGAATATTCAGGACTGATTTCCTGTAGGATTGATGGTTTGATCTCCATGCAGTCCAAGGGACTCTTAAAAATCTTCTACAGCATTATGAAAACATCAATTCTTCAGCGCTCAGCTTTCTTTATGGTCCAGCTCTCCCATCTGTGCATGATTACTTGAAAACCATAGCTTTGACTATATGGACCTTTGTTGGCAAAGCAATGACTCTGCTTTTTATCACACTGTCTAGGTTTGTCACAGCTTTTCTTCCAAGGAGCAAGTGTCTTTTGATTTCATGGCTACAGTCACCATCTGCAGTGACATTAGAACTCAGGAAAATAAGTCTGTCACTGTTTCCATTGTTCCCCCATCTATTTGCCATGAAGGGATGGGACCGGATGCCATGATCTTAGTTTTCTGAATGTTGAGTTTTAAACCCGGCTTTTCACTCTCCTCTTTCACTTTCATCAAGGGGTTCCTCTTCACTTTCTGCCATAAGGGTGGTGTCATCTGGATATCTGAGGTTATTGATATTTCTCCAGCAATCTTAATTCCAGCTTGTGCTTCATCCAGCCTGGCATTTCACAAGATGTACTCTGCCTAAAAGTTAAATAAGCAGGTTGACGATATACAGCCTTGATGTACTCCTTTCCCAGTTTGGAACCAGTCCTTTGTTCCATGTCTGGTTCTGTCACTTCTTGACCTGCATACACGTTTCTCACGAGGCAGGTAAGGTGGTCTGGAATTCCCTTCTCTTGAAGAATTTTCTACAGTTTGTTGTGATCCACATAGTCAAAGGCTTTAGTGTAGTCAATAAACCAGATGTTTCAGAGAGTTCTGGAACTCTCTTGCTTTTTCTGTGATCCAACAGATGCTGGCAATTTGATCTCTGGTTTCTCTGCCTTTTCTAAATCCAGCTTGAACATCTACAAGTCATCAGTTCACATACTTGTGAAGCCTCGCTTGAAGTATTTTGAACATTACCTTGCTAGTATGTGAAATGAATGCAACTGTGCGGTAGTCTGAACATTCCTTGGCATTGCCTTTCTTTGGGATTGGAATGAAAACTGACCTTTTCCAGTCCTGTGGCCACTGCTGTGTTTTCCAAATTTGCTAGCATATTGAGTACAGCACTCTCACAGCATCATCTTGTAGGATTTGAAATAGCTCAACTGGAATTCCATCACCTCCACTAGCTTTATTCATAGTGATGCTTTCTTTTTCAAGGCCCACTTGACTTCACACTCCAGGATGTCTGGCTCTAGGTGAGTGATCACACCATCGTGGTTATCTGCATCATTAAGACCTTTTTTGTACAGTTCTTCTGTGTATTCCTGCCACTTCTTCTTAATATTCTCTGCTTCTGTTAGGTCCATACCATTTCTGTCCTTTATTGTGCCCATCTTTGCATGAAATGTTCCCTTGGTATCTCTCATTTTCTTGAAGAGGTCTCTAGTCTTTCCCATCCTATTGTTTTGTAATAGAAGCAACTCAGGGTATTTCACAGGTTGCATCAATCCTTACTTTAAAATTTAAATGTCTAGTAAAAACATCAGTTCAACCGGGTGATCTCATTAGAGATGAAAGAACAGTGTTTTCATAATAAACACAATTTGAGAAAAGATATCTTAGATTTTGGTCTTTCTCATAAAGCTTTCTCTACTCAAAGAAACCACCACCACCACCCAAAACACAAGGAAAAGTAGAGAATTACTGGTCAGGGAAAATGATATAAAATTACTGGCCTGGAAAGGCCTTGTTTTCTATTCAGATAAAGATGCAGTCCCAGGCATCCCAGGGGGGCGGTGCCAGCCCGTCCATGCTGTGAGCCCACACGCAGAGCAAGCTCCCTCCTCGCAGTGACCAAGAGCTGAGCGGTCCTCCTAACACTGACTGCAGCCACGAGCGATCCGGCTGCACAGCTCCTGGTCTGGGGCTGTGGGTGAAAGCAGATGGCTCGACCCCTGAAACATGAAGCACGTGTCCCCTTGTTACGAGTCAACCTTAGAACAAACTGTGCCCTGGCCCAGGTTGTCTGGGCTCGGGGAGGAACAGCTGCTGAACTGGGGCTCTCAAAGCGACGGTAAGGGCCTCGCTGCCTGGAAGCAGGGGAGGGGAGCACCACGGCATGGAGGGACCCGAGATCCAGGCGGAGGTGGATGTGGGCGGAGGAGCATTTTGATGGGAGCGGAGACCTGATCCAGAAGCCAAGGACAGGAGTCGGTCTGGGGGGACGCAGCCAGTTTTGGGGGATCTCTTGGTCGAGATCATGACCGAGGTCCAGCTTGTCCGGAGCACTCCTGGTCCCGTCCATTTCCTGCTCATCTCCCCTGACTCCCTGGGGCTTCTCCTCTTTGGGTCCATCTCAGCTTTGAGAACTCAGAGCCCACAGAGGGGCTAATGACCATCCAGGCGCAGATGGACACACACGGCAGGACAAGGACGCAGGACGCTTGACCGCGAGAGCCCCGTGGCCAGGAGCAGAGTGGCGGGCCGGGAGCCCTGGGGCCTGGGGACGCAGCCGCCGTGGTGCAGCCTGGAGCCTGCAGAGCCTACAACAGCCAGCTGGGTCTGCGCTGGGAGGACAGCGTGGTCTGTGTTCACGGAGCAGCCTCCTGGAGGTGCTGAGCTTCCCCTCCACGCTGACATCACCACACTGCCTGCAGGAAGCCTTCCAGATGTGCCTCTGTCCTGCCCACCCCCCCAACCCGCAGCCTCGCCTCCAGACTTCAGCTTCCATCACCTTTCTTTCCAAAACACCTGACATCCCTTAAAATCTTCTGAAGCCGTTTTCCCTTTCTGAAATCTACAAAGACTTTTTTCCTAAATTTATTCTGAACAAACAACCTTTAATCTTTCACAGACACACCAGCCCCTTTGGGAGGGCAGGCTGGGGGACTGCAGCGGAGTCCTGGGAAGGGGAGGTGGGCAGCGGCCCCACGTCAGGGGTCGCCCTGCCCGGCCCCCACCCTGCTGGGCCGAGTCCTCCCCGTGCTTCCCAGGGAGAAGGGCCCTCACCTGCTTGGCGGCGGTCACTCCAGGGTGGCAGCTTGTACGGCGTGGTGGAGCTGTGGAACACGCTCACGTCATGGGGCGCCAAGAACTCCACAAACTTGGCGTTGTAGAAGGCATCCCTCTTACAGTGAAAGATGGAGGCCACTTGGTCAGAGATGTACAGGATCTTCCCGGTCACCAGGGACACAGTGGCCGCAAACATATCCTGGGACGCAGAGAACATGACCCTGGTGAGGTTGGGCAGAAGGGGACTGGACAGGTCACCCCCACCCTGGAATCGGGATCCCTCCAGAATCGGGCCAGGCATGGGCAGGGAGCAGGACAAGTGAAGGGTCAGGGAGGCCTCTGGACCCCTCTCCCCAGCTCAGACCACAGTGACTGGACTTCTCTTACACATACGGGGTCCCAGTGGGATACTGTTTGGAAAAACACGTGGGGTCCCACTGCAGAGCAGAACCCCGGCTGCAGGAATCCTCTGCAGCCGTCCCCCGCCCTGTCTTTGGGCATGGCACTGCTGGCGGCTAGCCCAGGTGACCTGGGAGTTGGCAGGGGCCTCACCCCTGCTCCCCCCGACTGTCAACCTTTGCAGCGCATGTCTCTCCTGGGCTCAGGGCTGCCTGGGGGGTTGGAGGCACTGGGGCCCTGGCCCAAACCCAGGCTCTCCCAGCCAACTGGCCCTCTGAGCTCGGGGCTGGGGTTCCCTAGGGGTTAAGGGGCTCCCCTGGGGATAAGCTGCAGCGGGGGCACTGGAGGAGTGACCTGGGAGGGTCAGGAGCCCCTTCCTTCTCCAGGCCAGCACCGTTGTGCTCCTGGGACCTCGGGGTCCCCACCTGCCCTTAAGTCTGCTCTCTTGACTGAGAACTGGGGACGACTCAGCCCCCTTCCCAGACCTCAGGGTGGGCCCCACCTATGGGCTACTTGTGTCCCTCCCATTGCCCCCATCTTGGGGGCTCACTCACGCCCTTGATGTGGGGTGGAGTCGCTTGGGCTGCGAGGGGTCGACCTCAGAGGGCAGCAAGAGCCGACACACGGCCGCTGCTTCTGAATCCCTGACTTAAACTGTTTTCTCAAGGAAGGAACCCACTTCCTGAAACTCCGGCCCTGCTGCTATGAAGCCAGGGCTCGGCCGGCTCCCCCCTGGAGACTTGGCCAGCGGAAATGAGCTTTCTGGGCGAAGACCCGGGTCGGGTCAGGCGCTCACCACGTTCTTCACGATGAACTCGGAGGTGACGCCCTCGATCTCGTGCACGGTGAAGGAGGGCACGTGGGTGCTGCAAGGGTGGTTCTCGCTGGACATCAGCAGCTGGTAGTACTCCTCGTTGGCTGCGGAGAGACCACGGGGAGGGCTCAGCTCGGTGCCTAACTCACGCCTTTCTTGTGAGAAAGTGGGCACAGAACCAGAGAAGTGTGAAGGCTGAACAAACAGAAGTCCAGGTGTTTTTCCCCTGAAAAGTCAGACGGCCTTTGATTACAGAACTTTTTAAATCATTCTCAGGAACCTCTCAGGAACATTCCCAGGCTTCTCAGGAACATGACCACACAGTCCACCTGAGCTCGTGTCCCCCACGGGCCTGTCTTTGAGATGCTATGACACACCGTTGTTTCCAGGCAGGACAGTGGGACAGCCCCCGTACCCAACCCCTCGGTGGCCGGACGTTCCCATCTGGACAGAATCGACTCTTAGAAACACTCCTGGCATGACAACCCAGGGAACAAACTGTGCACAAGAGAACCAAAGATGCTGGCCACTCATCCTGGGACACCACGCGGGGTGAGAAAGCCACTCTGCCAGGGGGGCCCCGGGGGGGGGTGCCCCAGGCGGCCGGCTCCCGCGGCTGAGCCGTCCAGGGGGGCCCCAGGCACAGTGTCTGGGGCCTGGGCTCCCGGGGATGGGCTGCAGGTGGAACAGTGTGCTAGAAATGCTGGCACCTCTTCCGGGTCACGCTTTCCTTACCTGCCCAGAGGCAGGGGCACCTGTGGTTACCTGAGACCCAGGGCAGGGGCACCGGCTTGGTGGAAGGCCAGGTTGCAGAGCTGCTAAGGAAGACTAAGCTCTACTGGGAGTTATTCATGGGATGTGGGATTTACTGAAACACAAGGCATCTGAGCATTCTGGAGCCTGCAGTGTTTGTTCGTGGATTCCGGCACTGCCTCTGTGAAGAGTCCAGCACGTGTTGTCTCAGGTAAACGCCTCCGCTGACTTTCCTGTGTGCATGCTCAGATGCTTTAGTCGAGTCCAGACTCTTTGCGACCCTAAGGACTGTAGCCCGCCAGGCTCTTCTGTTCGTGGGATTCTCCAGGCAAGAATACTGGAGTGGGTTGCCATGCCCTCCTCCAGCGGATCTTCCCGACCCAGGGATGGAACCTGCATCTCCTGCATTGCAAGCGGATTGTCTACCCTGAGCCACCAGGGAAACCCTTCGATTCTGCTGACGGTTCTGAAAGCTCTTCTGTGTTCTTCCATCTAATGATAAAATCCGAACAGACCCACAGAGGGAAGTGGCATGTGGATCACGCAGGAGTTACTGCCTGGGGTGGAAATGGGCACAGGGCCTACCTGCCTGCCTTCCTGGTGGAAAGACAACCACAGTAGAAACTCACACGTAGAAAAATGAGGCAATACCCTCTTCATATCCCCTCACATGATTCTTCCAAAGCAAGCCCTCAGCGACAGGCCGGGGTGGGTGTGGGGGGTACTCACGGCCCCAGGCTGCATGCACGTCAGCACTCTCTGGCCAGAGCCAGGAAGGCAGTGGACACTCCGGACATGACGGGACCCCAGCCCAGGGCACAAAAGCTCCATCTTGTATTAATAAACAGGTTTCTTCTGTCGGCTGGTTTTCTACCTGCTTTTTTTTCTTTCCTCTAAAAGTCACATATAATAGAAAACTTCTGATGAACTGAGGTTTTCAACCAGCTGCGATTTCAGCAGACTTCTATGATTTCCTTCTGCTATTTCAGGACTGAGTTTCAGAAAATCAACCCAGCCTAAGCTCTGATCTGGGGAGATCTGGGACTTAGTGCTACAGGTTGGAACAAGCACCTACCTCTCACCTGCTTCACGCTCCTCAGGGCATACTTAAGGGTCGCCAAGGTGCTGGCCTTCCCTTTGGGCTTCCTGTCCGCGGGGAGGTGGACCTTCAGCTCCTTCAGGGTTTTGATGAGCTCTTTGTGGGCGTCGGCTTTGGTGGACTGCTCGCTGCTGCGGAGTTGAAGAAGGACATGATCACCGTAAGTGCCGCCTTCACTGTGCCTCTGGCCCAGCTTCCCCACTGGGGTGTGAGGACGCTGCGGTCTGCGTGTTCTTGGTGGGCACGCAGGATGCAGGGGTGCCCCCGCCAGCTGTGAAACCAAAACTTGCAGGCATGCCTTGCGTCCCTCGTAGGGAGAGGAACCGTGCTGGGAGAAGCAGTACTCTACCCAGGTGAACGCGGAAAGCGTCCTTCCTGCTGGCTCTTCTCTACCAGCAAGGCCTACTGGTCCACCCACCACCTGACCAACCCGCCCCACTGCTGAGCTCTGTCTTCCTTCCAGTCTCAGACAGAGAAGGAGTGAGTGACAGAGACCCCAGGGGACAGCATGGTGGCGTCCTGGGACAAAGATGTGAACAGTGAGAAGAGAGGAGAGGAGAGGAGGCCACGTGTATAAGGAGGCTCTTCAAATCCAAGGATACAGGGATGTGGGCACTTGCAGAGGAAGACAGGCTGTTTAGACAGAGGATCCAGAGAGTGATGGGATCGGGCCTCGGGGGTGATGGCACAGCGCCCCCAGGCCCGAGACTGAGGTCTGAATTTTCCCCAGTGGTGATGGGGAAGCGTCTGTCAATATGAAATTAAGGACATGTTTGTCACAAACACCTAAATAGAGAGGTCAGGAACACTCCAGGTACGTGTCTGAGATGCAGACAAGGCCTGCCAAGTCAGAGCCGGAGGAGCTGCAGGCCCGCGGCACCGCCCGGGGCTTGGAGCAGCCAGTCGTCTGAAAGGACGAGGCCGGACTCACAGAGGGCACAGCTGCTCAGACTGACGGGCTCCAACAGAAGCTCGAAAACAGTCACATCACCCCCACAACCTCGTCTCATGACAAACCTTTCTCTCTCTCCGAAGGCCCTGAATGGAGGGAGGGGTAACTGGCCTTACCTGCAGCCGCTGGTGGACAGGTGGTGTCCAGACTTCGCCATCATCAGGCCAAAGGTTTCTGGACTAAAAGAACAAAAATAAATGCAAAACTCAGAAGAGCGTGTCCCTCCCTGTCCTCCCCATCCACCCAGGGATGACAGGCTGGACCACACCGCAGCAAGTCCATCAGGAAAAACACGAGGTTAAGAGAAAATGAACGGAAAACCTCTGGATGCCAGATGAGGAAGTGCTGGGCGATACACACCCTCGGCTAGAGTAGCAGGTTCATGCTCTGTAAACCACTCAGCATCGTTCAGGGTTACCTGACTCTTCTGCCTCCAGAGATCTTGTCATCTCACCATGAATCTATCACAGTCCTACACCCATATCACCATTATAAGGAAGGACAGACCTCAGGAGAGTTTAGTTGTTAATAAGTTAGTAAGACAGAGAATGAGATGGTTAGATGGCATCACTGACTCAATGGACATGAGTTTCAGCAAGCTCCAGGAGCTGGTGATGGACAGGGAGGCCTGGCGTGCTGCAGTCCATGGGGTTGCAAACTGTTGGACACGATTGAGCAACTGAACTGAGTTAATGAGATTTTCAAAAGTCCTGAGACACTTGATCATCATGACTTAAAGACTACAAAAGCACCCACACTACCACGGAATGAGACACTGAGAAAACAAAGGCCCGGCCTCGCCTCAGGGGCGGCCGCACCCACCCCTGGCGAGCGCTCGGCGGCCCCCGCAGCAGCCCCAGCTCCCGGCCGCTGTCTCCACAGTCGCTGCGCTGCGAGTCCCGCCCTGTCGAGCCGTTCTCACTGGTCTCGTTCCCGCTTGAGCCGCCGCTCATGTCCACGTCCTCCTGGAGGGTGGCTTGGCTGGCCCGGGGCTCCGCGGGCTTCTCGGAGGGATCGCTGGGGCTGGGCGTGTGGTCAGCGCAGCCGTCCATGCTGGCTCCGGGGCAGAGCTGGCAGAGCAGAGACTGCGGTCAGGCGCGTGGGGGCAGGCGGCCTGCCAGGAGGGACACCCTGCGGGAGCCCTCCTCCAGGTTCGCTCAGGGACACGGGGTCAGCGGTGCGGCTTCTGCGCCCTGGGCCCCCAGCTGCCCTGACGTGGAAGGGCGGCCACAGCCCCGGACACCCCCTTGCTGATGGCCCTCCCGGGGATGGGGGTGCAGTGGGGTCCAGATATCTCAGCCATCACAAGTTACGGGAGACCCAGAACCAGGCTGCGGGCGGGGAGGCTTCAGGGGGAAATGAGCCTGCGGGAGGGGGGATACAGGCCCATATGAGGCCAGCGTGGGGCCCACACTTTGTGGGGTCCATGCAGAGCCCAGATGGGTCAGAAGCAGCAGACTCTGGGAACTTCATTTATTTAGACAGAAAGTTTCGCTTCGGGGCTTTGGGCGGGTAGGAGGGTGGAGGGGGGCTGGAGAGAGACTGACCGGTTGTAGGCTCAGGTGAGTAAAGACAGAGAGGACCCAGGGCAGGAGGGCTGCACGGGAAGCCTAGGGGCGGGAGACTGAGAGGTCACGGGGCGAGAGCAGGACCCTGGAGGGCGCCTCCCCAGGGTCCTGGCAGGACGCAGACCCTCCCGCAGACCCACAGAGAGCTGGATGGAGGCCCCGCACGAGTGGATGTGGTCAGGGTTGAGGAAACTGCCAACGATGCGCAGCTCTGGGGCGACCAGGTGTGTGTTGGGGGGTGCTGTTCTCTCCACTGGACCTGGAGGGGCAGGAGGGGCCAGCGGGGCCACCGAAGCAGCGGCACCAGGCAACCTGCGGCCTGGGGGTGGGGGCATGAACCCCGCTCCACTCTCCTCCTGGCCTTGGAGGTCAGGAAGCCAGAAGGTGGGGGGACACACAGCTGCGGTCCCCAGAGGCCAGCCTCGGCCCTGAGCAGTGGCGGGAGAGCTGGAGGGCCTAGGCAGTGGACCCCCCCACCCAGAAGGCAGAATGTGCCCCCGCAGCTTTCCCGTGCTCGGGGGCCTGGACAAGAGGCCGCAGGGAGAGGACTCTGGCGGGTGTGGCTCCGCAGACAGGGCGGGGGGCTGGCATGCGCTGGCTCGGTAACCCCCGTGGTCGCTGTCCACAGAGCACCAGGATCCCGTTCCAGGGAAAACAGGCGGTGACTTGCCCAGGCCACACACACAGTAAGGGACAGCGCTGGATTCAGGGCCCCCTCCTCCCCAAGGATGGGGCCCGTGCAGAATCCAACCACAGCACTCTTTGCAAAACCAAAACAGCAGGTCTGATCAGACCCTGTCTGGTTCCCGAACCAATCAGCAGAAAGGAGCCAACATGCGGCTTTGGAAAAGAAGTGCAATGAAGACAAGAGAAATACAACCTCCATGGCACAAGGAAACAAGCAAGTTTAGGACCGCACCGGTTCTGTATCACAAACAAAATCAAGAAATGATGGATTCAATGAAACACGTAACGACAGACGAGCTAAAGCTGCAAATTGAGGTGAGAGGGTCACATTAGAACAGAGAATTAGAAAGATAAAGTTTAGACTCAGCAGTGGAAAGGATGAGAGTGCGAAACGTTTTAATCATGCCCAGGGAAAGGGCTGATATTGAAGTCACATTTTTTTACCTGCAGATAACAGCTGTTTCTGCAAAAGACACTATAACAATGAGACAGAAACTACAGAGAAAGACACACACGCAAGGAAAGCATCCTGAAGACAGATCTGTATGCGCCTGACTCCGAGCGCCCGGCAAAACCACGTGAGAAGGGCTGAAGCCCAGCTGCGTCCTGATGAAATGATGTTTTCAAGGAAAAAGAAAATTCTACCCATGGGAGAAGCAAACAGTTTCCCTATGAAGGACGTTAAGTCACGCTACTCTTGGACGTCTCTGCTGTGATATCAGATCTTCAGAAGAGAAAGTCTACATGCCGAAAGGAGACAGCCAGGGCCACAGAGGAAGGCTGTGAGAGCCTCANGAAGCAAACAGTTTCCCTATGAAGGATGTTAAGTCACGCTACTCTTGGACGTCTCTGCTGTGATATCAGATCTTCAGAAGAGAAAGTCTACATGCCGAAAGGAGACAGCCAGGGCCACAGAGGAAGGCTGTGAGAGCCTCACTGTGGTTTTAGACAGCTGCTGTTTACTGGTCCCGAATCACGAGAACCTCAAACGCCAGCTCTCTGCTGCGAAAGTCAGGAATAAACAAGCACATCTACCACTCGGTCTTCAACATCCAGAAAAGTTCTAGCTAACGTGATAAAGAGTGGAAGGTGCTAACGTCTGGGAAGAGAGAGACCGAAGACTAAGGACAGGTTGCTTCCTCACAGAGAAGCCCCAGGTAAGAGCTATTGACCTGGGAAGACGGTCCACCTCGTTAAGGCACGAGGAAACACGCAAAGGAGGAGGCTTCCGAAGGGGAGCAGACCGGCAGCATCCTGGGCTGGCCAACAGGAGGGCTCCTGTGTTAGACCAGCAAAGTCTTCCTGGAGCGGGGGCTCTGGGCACGTCCAGCCACACTTACAGCCTGGCCCCTCCTCACGCCTAGGAAGCTGCTCCATCCACACAGAGACGCGGGAATGTGGGGTATATAGGAAGAAAGACCCGGAAAGGACCACCGGCAAGGAAGCCACTGGCATCGTGTCCATCCGGCCCACCTGGCTGGGCCCAGCCTCAGCTGGCCCTACTGTGGTCCATGCGGGGCAGCTGAGCTCCTCTCTGCCCGGGACGCAGAGCACAGCTCTGCTCTGCATGGGGTTCGATAGCACTGCAGGGTCCGGGACCTCCCTGCAGCCGCCCCCCCGGGCCCAGGCTGGGCTCCGACCTCGGGGGCCTGGCGCCTGCTGCAGCACCCAGCCGGCACCAGCTGGCCAGATGGCCCGCACCAGCAGCTCTGCCTTCTCCCGGCCCCGTGGGCGCAGCGTCCCCTGTCTGGCCTTGCCCCCCGGGGTCACCGAGATGGCTGGGGCATGGGAGCTTCGAGTCCTTCCCAGCGGTAGCCCAGGGCCTGGCCCACGGTGTGAGGGCATGAGCCGAGGGGAGACTGCACCCAGTGAAAGGACGGAAGCCAGGCGCACTGCTGCGGGAAGACCCCGGGCACAAATGACGGCCATAGAGCAACAGGACCCGCCCTAAGGAGGAATGGGGCGCTCTGCAGGGCTGACCCCCGCCCGTCTCCGCCTTCGCTTACAGCGCTGGGGCCGGTGAGCGCAGAGAACGGACCGGCCTTCTTGCCCTCGTGGAGCTCACCTTCAAGTGCAGAAAACAGACCGTCAGGGAGGGAACGGAGTGCAGGGAAGCTGAGACAGAAGCAGAGCAGGGCTCCAGGCGTGGGAGCGGCTGGGTGTGAATCAGGAAAGGGGGCCAGGGAAAGCCCACATACAGGTGACAGCAACCTTGCACTTGCCCCCGGGGCGTGCTCACTAAGAGCCCCGTGGCTGCACTCCCCCAAGCCTGCAGGCCTCGCTTCTGCCTGGTCACTGCGGGGCCCACACCCGAGGAGTCTCTGCCGGACACGTGTGACCTTGGATGAAGCACCAAGGTCACCACGGGGTGGGCCCCGGCTTCCCCCGCTGCTGCAGCCGAAGGGCTGGGTGAGGCAGCTGGACCCGAGGGGGCATGCACCCCCTGGGTGAGCTGGGACCACGGCCCCCGAGGGCGCTGCTGCCTCTCCATCCCTCCCTCGAACAGACTGTCCTTTTCTCTGCATCTTTCCTTCATCTTTTTTTGGATAGTTTTTTCAGTGAGACCCCAAGGGGCTGAGTGGCCAGCTGGGTGTCTGTGAAGAGATGTCATCGTGTGTGTGTGTGTGCACGTGTGTGTGTCTCTGTGTCACAGTCGTCTCTTCTGCACTCCCCACTCCCTCACCTCAGCTGCCCTGGGATTACACCTCCCAGTACAGGACCAGCATTTACGCTTAGCCTGCACGCTCCTTTTAAGAGAACCCAAACCAAGACAGACTGAAGCGGCTGAGCGGATGGGCCAGGGGGACGGCGAGTGCAGGGGTCCTGAGGCCGGCGGGCCTGAGGAAGACGGATGAGTCGGGGCAGAGGGCCAGGTGGAAGGCAGGTGGCTGACGCGTGGTCAGAGCCAGGTCGTGGCTGCTTTCTGCGTGAGATGCAAAGTGCAACAAGGTCTGACTCACATGTCAGCAGGGTTACAGGGCAGAGCAAGGTGGGAGCTGGGACACCTGTTAGGGGCTCCTCCGTGCTTTGCTTGCTTCCCAGGGTTCCCTGGACACTACTGGTATCCCCCACAGCCCTCCCCAGATAAGCAGCGGGGCGGGGCCTTTCTGTTGAGTCAGTTCTGCAGGGGAGGGGACAGCAGTGGAGGGCTAAGTGAGCAGACCCTGGATAGTGGGACCTCTGGCAGGTTCCTCCACCTCCTGACTGAGGTCCTGGGCAAGTTCCCGCACGTCCTGGGGCCCTGCTTCCCCATCTGTAACGTGGGCCACAGCAGCACCCACCACCCACTGGCTGCTTAGAGGCTTGAAGGACAGCGGTTCTGTGTATGGAATGCAGCAAGCCTCCAGCAAGGGCTGGCTTTTACGGTCCCTAGGGGCTTCCCTGGTGGCTCAGATGGTAAAGAGTCTGCCTGCAATGCAGGAGACCAGGGTTTGATCCCTGGGTTGGGACAATCCCCTGGAGGAGGGCAAGGCAACCCCCTCCAGTATTCTTCCCCAGAGAATCCCATGGACAGAGGAGCCTGGTGGGCTGCAGTCCGTGGGGTTGTGACGAGTCGGACAGGACTGAGCGACTGGGCACAGCACAGCACAGCCAATGACTAGAGGGAAAGAGACAGGGTAAGAAAAACAATTAAAAAAAAAAAAAAGAGATACTTCATTGTCAAGAGTGCTGTCTCTGGCCGCCCGTGGAGGAGGGGCGGCACACCGTGCTTCCACACGCCCAGGGCTTGTCACCCAGCTCCTCGGAGAAGCCCTGGTTTTTAGGGTCCCAGCCCCTGAGAGCGTAGGGCAAGCATGGCAGAAACGGGAAGCAACAGAGCAACCGTCTGAGCCTCATTATTCCAGAAAACGCGTCGCTCAGCGCTGACAGCTCTAACCGACTGACCTCATTTTGCCAAGTTGGCAAAACCAACGTGCCTGTCAAAGCAGACTTTGCCTCCTGCTTCCACAAACGTCCACTGAGCGCCCGCCCTCGCCAGCGTGCCAGGGCTCCATGGAAGCCCCGGGAAGCCTGTATTTCCACCAGGGCAGCGGGGGGAGGGGGTCGTTCCTCATGAGCCCAGGGGCCCGGGGGAGGAAGGGACCGCCTGGCTGCAGAGGGGCTGAGGGGAAGGCAGGCGGGCGCCTGCTGCGAGAGACCCGCCACGGCCACTTCTGAGACGCCCACACGTGGGAGCTGCTCTGAGGAACAGCCAGACGGAAGGAAAGTTGCTGCGCGCACACCCTTGACCCGGGCCCCTGACCGCGCCTTCAGTAGCCGGGGCTGCTGGGCCGGGACAGAGGAACACTCAGAAAGTGCCGTCCACGGGGAGATCACGGGCTGGGCTGGATTCTCGGCACTTGGGGCAGGGAGGAAGCTGGGAGGGAGGTGGGAGGGAGCAGAAGCCTGCCGCCGCTGGCCGGGCCGTCCTCTCTGCGCGCACACGCTCACAGTGGGGCCTTCATTCCCCGTCCCCTCTGCGTGCACACGCTCACAGTGGGGCCTTCATTCCCGGTCCCCTCTGCGTGCACACGCTCACAGTGGGGCCTTCATTCCCCGTCCTCCCTGCGCGCACACGCTCACAGGTCCCACAATAAACTGTAGAAAGAAACGGGACTGAAAACATAGCCTGAGCCCCAGCGCCGCCCTGTACCAGCATCGCCAGCACGGTAAACGCTTCCTGCGCTCCCCAGCCCTGGTCTGAGGGGGACGTGCCCTTCTCTGTGGAAAGCAGAGACCAGAAATCAGGGCAGGCTCAGTCACTGAAGACCGGCTGAAATGGAAGATGAGACACCTGCCGATGGGGACGCCTTGCTGTGTGTCCACAAACTGAGCCCCCAGCCCCAGAGGCAGGACGCCGCTGGCCCCAGGGGCCCCTGGTGGGCCCCATCCCCACCCCTGCTCCCCACTTCCATCCCAGGTCCCCACGAGCCTGAGTTCTCACAGCCTGGTTCATTCCCTCTGCTTCTGAACTTTACGTAACAGGGACCTCACAGCCTGTACTTTGTTTCTGCAAGCCCTCGTATTTTACAACCCCAAATATTATAACCCGGTTGCTACTTCCTGGCAGGAGCCAATTCCCCGAGGCCAGGCTGCTGTAATCTGGAGAAAATGTTTGTCCTGCTGAATAAACACTGGCACTCTCCATGGAAACCGCTGGTAACTGAGGAAAATGTGACTGCAGCCGTCCAAATATGGAAGAGAAGGTGGCTGGGGAGAGGCGTGTTCCTCTCCCTAAGACCCCTCAGGCACTCTTAGCTCCACCACCTTTAAGAAGCACAGGATTTAAAACAACAACGCAAAAGCCTGTTGCTTTTGCTTAAGGCTAGCTTCAGTGTCTAGGTGCCTGGGACCAGCCGAGCTGTTCTGATTCTTCTCAGGAAGGGGGTGAGGACTCTCAAGGCCTTCAGGAGCTGGGGAGGGTCCAGCACTCAGCCCGGAGGCCCCTCCATCTTCAGAACTGCCTACCTCTGATAATACAGTGGCCTTGGCCCTGTCCGGGACCTGCACTGCTCGCCTGCTCACTGACTGCTTCTGATCCGCTCTAGACTTGGAACTACAGTAACCAGCTTGTTGCAGAGGTGCCTACAGAGAGCTCAGAGGTTGGGGCGCGCCCCCTCTGGGGTTCTCCGCAGTTGGCAGGCGCCCGCCTTCCGCAGGGCACGGAGCGTCTGCAAAGCTGTCGCGGGGTGTGTTACTAGTTGGTTTTGCCGAATACGGTAGTTCTCAGTGGCTCGCTTTCTCTGGACAGAACGCCGAGCGGTCCCGCCAGCAACTCAGGGACCTGCCAGAGCCTGTGATTTGTTGAGGCCCCGTGAGGTTATTACATCATCATTTAAAAACAGAGGCGTGCCCACCAGTTATTTTTCTGAAAGTTCACTGTGGGTGAGAAATAGTACAAATGAGAGGAACTTTCTCTGCTTCGTTCTAAGCCTCACAGAGTAACACCGTGTGCCCTCAAGCCAGGAGCTTCTGTCTCCTGTGTCTCCTGTGGGAATCGTCTGCAGAGGAACAGAATCCGAAAGGCTCGGGATGAAGGACTGATGTATATATGCCACTACGTACAGTTGTCTCCAGATCACCAAAGAGAACCCTCTGTACAACAGAGGGAAAGCCACTAAAATGTTCTGTGTGACTGAGAGGGGACGGAGGTCTCAGAAAGAGGGGGTATGTGTATATGGAGAGTCAGACGTGACTCAGTGAGTACACGACAGCTGATCCACTTGCTGTAGGGCAGAAATGAACACATTGCTAAGCAACCATACTCCAACAAGAACGGAAAAAAACAAGAAAAGCTAGAGATGCAAACAGACCCCAGAGATCACCTACGCCGAGCCCGGCCTCACAGACAAGCCCCGGAGCCGGGGGTGTGGGGGGCGCGGGGTCACCGAGCAGCAGCCCGGGGCTGGGCAGGCGACAGCCCCCCGCTCCCTCCAGCGCCCGGCCCCCACTGCAAGCCCAGGCTGCGTCCGTTCTGAGCCAGTGAATCACAGCGAGACGACAGCGACCGATAACTGGCGACACCCACGGCGCCATCCCTGTCGGCATATCACGTTGCTTCCACTGAAGAAACAGGAGTCCCTTTCCTCACTTTACTCAGACGCTTTACAAAAAGTGATTGTCGTTTGTCGCTGAGTCGAGGCAGACGCTTTTGCGACCTGATGGACTGTCGCCTTCCAGGCGCCTTTGCCCGGGGGATTTCCCAGGCAAGAAAACGAGGGGGTTGCTTTTTCGTTCTCCAGGGATCTTCCCAACCCACTCATCACTTTTTTTGAGGAAAAAAAAAATCACTTTCTTCGTGACAAAAAGTGACTAGCCTTGAATTGAAAACTCAGTTTCGAAGGAAAGCCTTCAGGTAGAGCTCTGCTCCCTCCTTAGCCACACCAGCCCAGGACCACAAACCCCGGCTGTGGGAGGGGCTGGGCGACTCCCGTCTGCAGCAAGACCAGAGGTCAGTGGCCCTGCTGTATTGGATGTGGGCGATGAAAGGTATGCGTGGAGGGGCTTCTGCCATGGAGCTGGGCTTCTTAATGTCTGGGGGACCCGAGGGCCCTCGCCCTCCAAATTCCAGCTCACTCAAGATTCAGCAACACCCCATGCCAGGCCTTCGAAGAACTTCTGAAGTCCATCCTGACCCGGATGAAGACCCTCAGGATGATGGAAAGGGCCTGCAGGCACCCGGAGCCTGGGCTTGGCCCTGCCATGCTCTGCGCCCAGCAGACAGCTGGGCCTCAGTTTCCTCATCTGTCAAGCTAAGGGGTTATCCCGGATGATTTCCAGGGTACCTTCTGGCTCTGTTTTTCTGTGAGTATGAATCAGCTTTCCCAACTGGTTTCCTCTGTGTAGGTTACAGAAGCCCTGGCAACCAAGTTGTCATCCCTTACCCTGGCCTTCCTGGAGGGGTAAGCAGGCCACCCCCCCCCCCACCACCCCCCACATACACTGGTTCCTGTCCAGGACTTGGCAGCCAAGGTCCAGCCCAGAAGGATAATATGATGGCTCTATCACAAACCAGGACCCTCCCCCTTCTTCTACCAGACCTAGGAGAGGGAATAAACACACAGGGTCCAGGGCGGGCAAAAGGGATGAGCATCTGTGCTCAGGTCCAGCATCTGTCTTGTCCTTCTGCTCACCCACTCGAGGGGACCCATGGGCTGTCCAGCTAGGGCTCCTCGACCAGTGTCCACCAGTGGCCGTTCCTGATCTGGAGACTTGGCTCTGTGTCTTCAAGAGCAGGAAGCCAGCTCCCCAAGGGGCCCTCCATCTTCCCAGAGGCTGTGGCACTGACCCTTGGTCGCCTTGGCCTTCCTCAGCCTCCCCTCCTTGGGGGGTGGGGGAAAGAGAGGGAGAAGAGGAAGAGTTCCTAAAAGAAAATCGTCTAAAAAGGACAGCTCGCAGTACAGCCCCTCAGTAGCTCTGTGACCTCAGACATGGGCCTGACCTCTCTGGATCTCAGTTTCTTGATCTGCAAAATGGGAATAACGGCCCCCCACCCCACCCCCAGGGCGGTTTCAAGATGAGTGAAACAGCCCGGCAGACCCTCCGATTGCATCTCTGTGGACTAGAAAATCCTCTGCCGTCGCCCGGAGCCGGCCCGCGGAGACCCCAGGCCACCCGCCCCGCGAGGCAGGGGCCAGGGCTGTCCCGCCGGCGGTTACGTAACCAGAGAGCCAGGCGGCCAGACGCCAGTCTGCGCAGAGGCCGGCCCGCCACGCCCGCCGCGCCGCGCGCACTCACCGGAGCCGCGTCCTAACCAGTCCGCTGGACGATCCGTGCGCGGTCCCCCGACCCCGCCGCCGCCGAAGCCGAAAGCAGCGCGTATCCCGCAGGGCTGTTCGCTGCCGCCGCCGCCGCCGCCGCGGACTCGCCGCTGTCACATAGTGGAAAACGTGACCGCTCTCCGCGCCCGCCCCCGGCGCCCGCCATTGGCCGCGATGCCGCCTCATCTGCATACTGGGGGGCGGGGCCTGCGAACCCTGTGCGTCCATTGGCCGCAGCGTCCGTCGCTCTCTTTACATAAGACGCACATGGAACTCCATGTTCCCCCATTCGGTTCCTCAATGAAGACGCGGCGGGCCCGTGACCCCCCCGCCTCGTCCTCTGGAGTGGTCCCTTCCACTTCCGGCCTCAGCGCCTTCCATTCAAGACGAAGGGCATCCGAGGTCCTGGGGAGCTCGGAGTGGCGCGTACCACTGCGGGGCGAGGGGCGGGCTGGGCGCGGGTCGGGGAGGGGCTCCAGGACACCCCTGCCAGGCCCTCCCTGGGAGCCGAATCCTCGCTGAAGCCCACCCTGAGAGACCGTCACCTTGAGCCACGGCCAGAGACGTCCCCCCATCCCCTGCAAACCTCTTCACTCCCTTTCATTCATTTACTCCGCATCCATTCATAGCTAGCTGCAGACTGGGCGGCTCTGCTGGAGCTTCGGGTGCACGCCCATCCAGGCAACCGAGGTCGACACTAGCCCAGATCTGTCAGGATACGTAGCTTCCAGGTGGCCTTTTCTTACTTTTCAGATTATGCGTCGCAAGTTTTGGTTCAGCAGATAGGGTCCTTGTTACTAAGGGGATGTACAAAAAAGAAATAAATGATGTTGTCCCTGCCCCCAAATCGCGTCATTCGGGAGAAAGGACCATCTCATGAAAAGGGAACTTAATCAAATACTAAACTGGGAGGTGTAGGATCAGAAATTAACCGGGGCAAGAGTTATGCTCAGAGGTTCCGTGGAGGAGGCAGCACTTGAAGAATGGCGTTTGGAAAAGGAGGGTTTGCCGAAGGCGGAAGCCACAAAGACATGAGCCTGGTACAGCAGGCTCTGGGAGAGGAGAGCTCTGTACTCTGAGCACCTCTGCTGCGGCCGTTTGCTCTTCAATAAGCCTCCTGTCTATGAAGCGTCAGGAGAGGGACTTACCTGGGGACCCGGTGGTTAGGACTCCCGGATTCCAACGCATGGGGCTCAAGTTCTACGCCTGGTTGGGGACTAAGATCTCACAAGCTTTATGGCATAGCCAAAAAAGATTTTTTAAGTGTCAGGAGAGCAGAACTTCCTTTCAGACAAGGTAGAGGGCCAAGGCTTTCTGGTGGGACCCGGAACACAGGCAGGCCCCAAGGCAGCTCAGCTGCACCCTGCTCTGAAATTGCACGGTCCGACGTGGGAAGCAAGGTTGTTTGGGCTTGGAAGGGCAGAGGGGCCCTGGGGAATCTCCCTCCACTTGTACATTTTTCTTCTTGGGTGCTACTGGTAGATCAAGGATGGGAAGGAGGGAAGATTCATGATCTAGTGGCCTGAAGCAGACTAAGCTGCTAGTTCCGGAAGCCAAACGCACATTGAGGATTTCCCCTGCCCTCGGCAAAGTGTGTGTGCAACTTCCTCGGACACAGATGCAAAGCCGGGCAACGCCACGTTCATCAGGACAGTCCTTCCCACAGAAGTCCTGGCAGGCCAGTGCGCGCTGCACACTCCTTGCTGAGAATGGCCCCTCCTTCTGTTTGTCTGATATTGACACCTCGACTAGGACTCCCTGCCCCCTCCTGACTAACCCTACACAAAAGCCAAGCAGATCCAGGCCCAGCTGCACCTTGCACACACCCAGAGCCTTTTGTTTCTTCACCTACATTGACGTCAAGGATAAGCTCCTTTGTTCTGGAAGTGAGAGAAAACAGACAGCTCATTCACATCACACAGAGATTCTCCTCCTGCTCAACTTTTCTTGTGTCTTGCTCAATATCCAGGCTTCAGCCTAAAGTCATTTCCTATCTAAATTTAGCCTTTTCTATTTCCACCCATCAGTTCAGTCGCTCAGTTGTGTCCAAGTCTTTTCGACCCCATGGACTGCAGCACACCAGGCTTCCCTGTCCATCACCAACTCCTGGAGCTTGCTCAAACTCATGTCCATCGAGTCAGTGATGCCATCCAACCATCTCATCTTCTGTTGTCCCTTTCTCCTCCTGCTTTCAATCTTTCCCAGCATCAGGGTCTTTTAAAAAATAAGTCAGTTCTTCACTTCAGGTGGCCAAAGTATTAGAGTTTCAGCTTCAGCATCAGTCCTTCCAATGAATATTCAAACTGATTTCCTTTAGGATGGACTGGTTGGATCTCCTTGCAGTCCAAGGGACTCTCAAGATTCTTCTCCAACTTCACAGTTTAAAAGCATCAATTCTTTGGCGCTCAGCTTTCTTCACAGTCCAACTCTCACATATGACTACTGGAAAAATCATTAGCTTTGACTAGAGTGACCTTTGTCTGCAAAGTAATGTCTCTGCTTTTTTAATATGCTGTCTAGCTTGGTTATAGCTTTTCTTCCAAGCAGCAAGTGTCTTTTAATTTCATCACGTCGGTCACCATCTGCAGTGATTTTGGGGCCCAAGAATATAAAGTCTGTCACTGTTTCCATTGTTTCCCCATCTCTTTGCCATGAAGTGATGGGACTGGATGCCATGGTCTTAGTTTCCAGCCATAAATTTGGTAAAAAGTGAAATCCATTATTTTAGGAATTATCAAACACTATGAACTTTGACAGCTCTTTGGAACTGCATCTGTGTTCAGCGTCTCATGGCTCCTGTCTTCATTCTTGTTGTTGGAAATGTTCATTCTCTCCACTAATACTTGGTGACACCTGAGTATTGGGGGTGTGCAAAGATGCATCTCATTGGATCCTCTGCTTATAAGGAGTTTGCAATGTAGGAGGGGAGATGAGGAAGGTCTGGGGACAATTTCAAATAAGATGGGATGTGAGTCCCAGGAGAATGGCATAGGTCTGGTGGAAGCAGCCACCCCAGTGCCAGCTGCGGGGTGGTAACTTCCAGAGCCAAGGTGATGGGTGAGCATGTGTGTGTGTGCGCGCATGTGTGTGCATTCAGGTTGGAGGAGGAGGGGAGAAGATATCCTCTCCTGGTCAGTCTATCCTGACCTGGAAATGTGCTTGGATCAGCTGTCACCTCTCGCACAGGACTCTTGGCCCCGGGGAAGGCAGGCGAGCAAGAAGGAACCTGGATGTGGGGGTGGCAGCCGGGTCCCAATTTCTCCTCCTGCTTTCAATCTTTCCCAGCATCAGGGTCTTTTAAAAAATAAGTCAGTTCTTCACTTCAGGTGGCCAAAGTATTAGAGTTTCAGCTTCAGCATCAGTCCTTCCAATGAATATTCAAACTGATTTCCTTTAGGATGGACTGGTTGGATCTCCTTGCAGTCCAAGGGACTCTCAAGATTCTTCTCCAACTTCACAGTTTAAAAGCATCAATTCTTTGGCGCTCAGCTTTCTTCACAGTCCAACTCTCACATATGACTACTGGAAAAATCATTAGCTTTGACTAGAGTGACCTTTGTCTGCAAAGTAATGTCTCTGCTTTTTTAATATGCTGTCTAGCTTGGTTATAGCTTTTCTTCCAAGCAGCAAGTGTCTTTTAATTTCATCACGTCGGTCACCATCTGCAGTGATTTTGGGGCCCAAGAATATAAAGTCTGTCACTGTTTCCATTGTTTCCCCATCTCTTTGCCATGAAGTGATGGGACTGGATGCCATGGTCTTAGTTTCCAGCCATAAATTTGGTAAAAAGTGAAATCCATTATTTTAGGAATTATCAAACACTATGAACTTTGACAGCTCTTTGGAACTGCATCTGTGTTCAGCGTCTCATGGCTCCTGTCTTCATTCTTGTTGTTGGAAATGTTCATTCTCTCCACTAATACTTGGTGACACCTGAGTATTGGGGGTGTGCAAAGATGCATCTCATTGGATCCTCTGCTTATAAGGAGTTTGCAATGTAGGAGGGGAGATGAGGAAGGTCTGGGGACAATTTCAAATAAGATGGGATGTGAGTCCCAGGAGAATGGCATAGGTCTGGTGGAAGCAGCCACCCCAGTGCCAGCTGCGGGGTGGTAACTTCCAGAGCCAAGGTGATGGGTGAGCATGTGTGTGTGTGCGCGCATGTGTGTGCATTCAGGTTGGAGGAGGAGGGGAGAAGATATCCTCTCCTGGTCAGTCTATCCTGACCTGGAAATGTGCTTGGATCAGCTGTCACCTCTCGCACAGGACTCTTGGCCCCGGGGAAGGCAGGCGAGCAAGAAGGAACCTGGATGTGGGGGTGGCAGCCGGGTCCCAGCTGCCTGAGGAATGCTGTGCATGGAAAGAGCTGGCCTCTCGTCTCAGCCTTCTCCCTGCCTCCCAGCTGCTCGGCCCTGCACCCCCGCCCACTCATCCTGGGCCCTGCCTGGAGGGCCCCTCCGCGCCGGGCTGCCGGGCCTCCGTGTCCCTGCCAGGACACTTGCTGGCTCACTCACTCGCTCCTGCACTCGGTCGGCCAGCTGTTTACTGCGTGCCGAGCACTGCGCTGGGCACCGCTTCTCTGGTCCTGGATCCCGTGCTTTGTGAGCCGGTGAGCTGAGGCACGAGCTGGGAAGAGAAGGATGAGTCTGTGAGTGGGGGGTGGGGGGAGTGGCTCTCATGTCCTCTCTAGGCAGATGGAGGGGACCCTGTCAGCCTGTCTGGCTTCGCAGAGCCCCTTCCTGGGTTTAGGGACCCTGGAGATGAGAACTGGGACCCTGAACCTCCCTCTCCAGCCTCCCCCATGCCAGGCACTGGGCACTGAGGCAGTTCCTGTCTGGGAGACCCTTAGCCAGCTCCCAAAGTGGGACCCAAGCTCGTGGGCAGCTCTGTCCAGGGTCCGAAGACACAAGTGAGGCAAGGCCCTCATGTCCCTGTGGTTGGGAAGGTTCTCGAACCGGGCAGTGACCAGCGGGCTGGCACTTCTCTCTGGCTGCAAGATGGTCTGGGAGGCAGCGGAGAGAAGGTATCTATATTGTGCTGGCCACCTACTGAGAAGGGCTTTTGGTTTTTAAACTAAATACAGATGCAGGGAAGGTTTTCCTTTCTTTTGGGGACACGTGTGTTTATGCTGCGTGTGCATGACACACGTGTGTGTGTGTGTGTGTGTTCACAGTCCTCCCCTGAAAGTCGTAGACTGAGTTATCGACGAGTGTGCAGCCTCCGTCTTCCTTCACCTCGCCCCAAGAAGAGACTCTGAAGAGGACTGGACGTGTCCGCACAGCGCTGCCTGGCCTGGAGAGCTGGCCTCTGTGTCTGCAGTGTCCCCTTGCAGGTGACATCCTCAGTGTCACAGTTCTGACGGCACAGGGTAGGGCCTCCGTACAAAGTCGAATTAAAGTGGTGATGGTGGGCATCCTGGTCCAGTTCCCAGCTGGACAAAAAGTGCTCAGTGTTTCTCCATGAACTATGATGGGAGCCTCAGTTGTTTAGTGTTCTGTAGATGTCTTTTGTTGTATAGAGAAAGTGTCTTCTATTGTATTACTATTAATGTAATTACTGGGCTTCCCTGGTGACTCAGACGGTAAAGAATCTGCCAGTAATGCAGGAGACCTGGGTTTGATTCCTGGGTTGTGAAGATCCCCTGGAGAAGGGAATGGCTACCCACTCTAGTATTCTTGCCTGGAGAGTCCTATGGACAGAGGGGCCTGGTAGGCTACAGTCCATAGGGTCGCAAAGAGTTGGACATGACTAAAATTACTATTGATTAATACTATTCTACATTAAAGTAAATATTATTATATTAATAGTTTGCTGAGAGTTTTCTTTTCCCTTGTTGGCCTTGCTACACAGCTTGAGGGATCTTAGTTCCCCGACTAGGACTTGAACCACAGCCCCCAGCAATAGAAGACTGGAGTCCTAACCACGGACCACCAGGGAATTTCCTCTGAGAGTGTTTTAGAATCATATACTGACACAATGACGTTTAATCCATGGCAATTGTTATTGTTTAAAAATGCCTCCCCCAAATTAATCTATTTTTGCAGATCTGCAGATAATTTAAACCACCATAGCTTTGTCTTTACCATATAGCACTCTGTATAGACCTGCTTGGTTCATTATTGTATCTTAAAACAAAAAACCTAAATGAATAAAAAAAAAAAATTAGTGTCCAAGACTCCACCTTTTCATGTTGTCAGTTTCTTCTTTTTGCTAGAGGAACCCAGTGATTAAACATGTACCTCACGGAATTCTCTTGCTATCTGTTTCAGAAATAAAAGGCATGGTCTTAACAGAAGCCAAAAAACTGTTTGCTACCGTGTCATGTGAGAAAGGATTAAAACTTCCAACTTCCTGGTCATGAGGCTGTTAAAGGTAACCGAGGGTTTAACTGAGATGAAAGTTGTGCTCCAGGTGAGGGGGGGTAGCTGGCAGTGGGTAGGTTGAGTTTGCCTATCAGATTTTTGCCTCGAGACTTTGAGGGCTGATGTATGGGTCAGGTTTTCTGGTGTCTGGGAGCTTGAGGCCCCTTCACAGAGTTTCTGGACCACTGGTACCCCTCACTCTCCTGGAAAGGCCCTAGAAAGACAGCTTGCCCACAAGGCCCCCTTGGCTGTGGTGACCCTCGCATGTCCAAGGTGCCCCTTTCTTTGGAAGACAAAGCATCTCTCCTTGGTTGGCATGCCCTCCAGCTGGTGTTTGGGGCCATGGACTGGACCAGGGCCCCTGGGACAGAGTCTCTTGCCTTAACACACTCTGCCGGGCGTGTGTCCCAAGGCGGGCTCAGCCAGTGCTGCCGGGGTTGGTGCTGAAGCTGGCACCTCGCCCCCCAAACATGCCTATCCCAGGGCAGTGTCTGGAATGGGAGCCCTGTGCGCTTTGGGGGCCAAGAAGGGCCCTCCCTGCAGGGTGTGTGGTCCTCCAGGAGGCTGAGGTGGGTCCACATCCATGGCGGGCCTGGACCACAGGAGGCCTCCCACCCCGCGGACGAGCTGTGACCCAGCACGTGCTCACCGCGTGCAGTGCTCCGGGAGCACCCTCTTTCATTCTCATCTCTGAGGGGCGTGTCCAGAGCTACATGGTCCCTTTACAAAGACACCCTCGACATCAGGACACAATAAGGAATCGCGCAGAGCTGTGTCTCGTGTCCCGGAGGAGAGACAGGAGACGGACTTTGCAAAACGATCCCGTCCCCTCCCTGCCTGCCCCTGCGGAGCCTGGGAACCAGGTGGCCAAAGTCCGAACTCCAGTGTTCCTCTTGTCCCCTGGACACTTTTCCCGCCCCAAATTTCTCTCTACGCTGCAGCTGGCCAGGCTCCTGAACTCTCCTAGTTCAGGTCAGTTCAGTCACTCAGTCGTGTCCGACTCTTTGTGACCCCAAGGACTGCAGCACGCCATTCCTCCCTGTCCATCACCAACTCCTGAAGCTTACTCAAACTCATGCCCGTCGAGTCGGTGATGCCATCCAACCATCTCATCCTCTGTCGTCCCCTTCTCCTCCCGCCTTCAATCTTTCCCAGCATCAGGGTCTTTTCCAATGAGTCAGTTCTTCACACCCTCCTAACCCCCCTTTAAATACCGAGAGGCTCGCAGTGGTGGGGGAGTTGGGGGTGCAGATGGCTGGAGTACACGTCCCACCTGTGGACGCCCATCCACCACTGGTCCACGCAGCCATGCCACCCACAGTGCCCTTCCTGGATGGCAGGACCCCTGCCTTCTGCTGAGCCTCTGCCTGTAAGTTTTTCATCTGTAAACTGGGGCCACGACTCACCCTGCGTTACCTGCCGTGTTGGTCTTTGCTCACCTGCTTCTCCTTGGTGCTCAGGGTGGAAAACACACCACTAGCGCCCAGACTAAACCTCTGTGGAAGCAACAAGGGGGTCTGGCTGGACTGCTCTCTCGGGATGGCCCGCATCGCCTCTGGAGATGGGGGCGGGTCGCCTGGCTGAGCTGTCAGGGCAGGAGCCTTGCGGTCTTGGCTGTGGACAGCAGCAGCCTTGGGGCACACGGTGGTCCCATTGTGAAAGAGAGCCTCAGGGAGAGAGGGCTGCTGAGGGCCCATCGCCCAGCTCCTCCTCAGCAGATCAAGGGCTACAAGGGAGGAGGAAGGGGAATAGGAGGCCCCCACCCCATGGCGCTGCCGAGGCTTCTGGGGCCCCGTGATACGGGGACAAGACCACGCATCGGGGGAATCCACGTGGATGCTCAGTAAAGAGATGGGGTCCCCTTGGCCTGGCTGTCAGCAGCGCCCCTGATTCTCAGGAAGCTGGGAGGGCTCGAGTGCCCGATGAGAACCCACACTGGGACTGCAGAGCAGAGCAGAGGGCAGGGCCACCCAGGACCCCTGCCCCGGAGCCGGCGGCCTGCACCGACACGCCTCCCACCTGGGTCTTGGAGCAGGAACTCAAAGAAGTCTGGCACAGGCCCCCTCCACCTGAGGGAGCGCCTGAGACCTTGAGATCAACTAGGACACCCCATCGAGGCTGTGGGCTCCCTGAGGGAACTTGTGGGAATCCAGAAAGAACCCCTGACTATGCCTTCTGGAGTCAGAAAATGCCAAGTGATTCGATGTGATGTGGCTTCCAAGTGGGCGGATGTCCTTGGCTTTGGTCCTCCAGGCCAGAGGCAGTGCCGGGGTGGAATAGTCATCCCAGATCGCTGCCTGAGATTGGGAAGGGGAGCGGAGAGAGTGAGGCCCTGCCACCTCCCAAACCATGTGGCTGTGGCTTGGGAGCAAAAGGTGCTAAGTCGGGATATGATGGCTGGCCAAGCCCTACCCGTGGAAGGCTGCAGATCATGAATGACGGAGTGCCCGCGGCAGGAGTAGGAAAGGACTCTTGGAAAGAAAGCGTGTGGATGGGGGCGGGGAGGTGGCGAAGGGAGATGAACGCAACGGCTAGGAGAAAGGGGACGGGTGGAAGATGCGGGGCCAGTAAGTCCCCAAAAGAGCTGAGCCTGTAACCCTCACCTCTGTGGCCCACCCAGCAAAGCTTCTTGCCCCGCCGAAGGCCTCGAGAGTGAAGCTAAGGGCTGGCATGCCATGTGCCAACTACACGGAAAGCCGTTCCTGATGGGAACGCTGGTGGCCGTAGGGTCCACCCTGCCAGACTAGTCCCGGCCTGGCCTGTCTGCACCCTGTCTGAGTCCTTCAAACCAGAAAATGAGGACCAGGGTCCTGGCCCTCTTCTCCCTTTAGGAGGGATTGTGGACTGCTTGTCACCTACACTGTAAAGGGTGGGGACCCCAGGCCCGGGGGGCCCAGATGGTGCCTGAGAAAGGTCACCGTGGTATCTGCTGTCCTGGTGGGACTGCTGAGCTGGCCTTGCACTTGTCCAGCGGGCGGCGGGAGGCAAGAGACAGGAGAGGGCCAGCTCGCCAGTTCCTCACTTCTCACCCTCCGATGGGCAGAAATCCCAGGTGTGATTTTTCACTCAGCCATCCAGAGGGCTTCACGGGCTGAGCGCACGAACCTGCTGACCGGTTGGTGTGTCCCACGTGGCTCAGTGGGAAGCGGAGGTCGCCATGGAAATGCCTCCCCTTGCATTCTCCTCCCTCTTTCTCCACACGCACTGCCTGGGATTGCGCCTCCTGATGAAGTGCTAGTTCTTGACACTAGATGTGCGAAGAGACACGTTAGAGACTCGAAGCTGAGCCCCGGAGGCTGATAACGGTTCCAGAGAGCAGACCCTCAGGGTTTCATTCTGAGACGGGCTGGCCATCTGTCTGCGAGCCACAGAAGCCCTGTTCCTAGGGGTAAGTGGGATTGCAGCAGGGTTCAGCCACGGCTCATTTTGTATGCCCAAGAATGGTTTTTTTAGTTTTGAGCTAAGAATGGTTTTCATTTTTTAAAGAGAAAAGGGAGGGGGGAAAAAAAAATCAAAGACAATGCTACAGCAATCACATGAGCCTGGATCATTTACTCTCTGGCTATTTATAGGAAGTTTGCTGACAGCTGGTAATAACCTACCAGGCAAGAGCATTGCAGTTCCTCAGGTGTTTACCTGTGGTCAGTTGTAATGGACGTAGGCAGAGAGCAAGGCATTCAGAGATCAAGCAGAGGTGGTACTTTCTCAGTGGGGGACATGGTGATCCTATTTATTATGGAGAAGGCAGGCCCATTATGTTGGTACTGGAGACCCTGGAAAAAGAAAAAGTTCACTGCCAACTTGACAAGCTCTGTGAAGCTAAGGGCTCCTTTGCAGTCCAGCAGGTTCGTGCCTCCCAGAGCCGTGGGGCGGACTGGTAGAAATCATGCCTAGACATTGATTATGAGGTTTCCTCCCTTGGCCTGCAAAGAGACCAAACCAGTAAGGAAATCAACTCTGAATACTCACCGGGAGGACTGATGCTGGAGATGAAGCTCCAATACTTTGGCCACCTGATGAGAAGAGCTGACTCATCTGAAAAGACCCTGATGCTGGGAAAGATTGAGGGCAGGAGGAGAAGGGGACGACAGAGGATGAGATGGTTGTATTTCCTCACCAGCTCAATGGACAAGAGTTTGAGCAAGCTCCAGTGGGTAGTGAAGGACAGAGAAGCCTGGTGTGCTGCAGTCTATGAGGTCGCGAAGAGTCAGACACGAGTTAGTGACTGAACGATAGGAACAGAGCTACAAAGGAGATCATGAGTCACAGCCTGGATAGGCGCCCCCGTCAAGGTCAGGCGTTACGCAGGGAATGACCCTGGGTCATGGGTGGGCGCAACTAGGTAGACAAGCTGGGATTTCTTTCTTTCTCTCTTTTGAACCTGACTTGCGTTTGGCTGAGCCGTTCTTAGCCGTGGCACGCAGAATCTTTGTCGCCCCGTGGGCATCTCTTGTTTCAGCACACAGACTCTAACTGTGACGGGCTCCGGATCGCGTGGGCTCAGTAGTTGCAGTACTTGGGCTTAATTACTCTGTGGCATGTCGGATCTTAGTTCCCTCACCAGGGATTGAACATATGTCCCCTGCATTTTAAGGCGGATTCCCAACCACTGGACCACCAGGGATGTCTCGAGATGAACTTCAAAGCCCCAGGAGCCTCCTCACTGTCAGAAACAATCCCTTCCCCCTTGCAGAGAACAGATTGTCCTTGACGGCCGCCTCACCTGGAGCGGGTGCCCTGCAAATGATGCTTGCCTCAAGACCTGCTCTGTGATTCCAGGCCTTTGGGGAGGCTCGGGTGTCAGCACTGATGCTGCACAGGGGAGATAAGCCCTGCCCTGCTGAGAACCAGCCCACGTGCCAAAAGAATTCAGCGGGCCTGGCTTGCACCCACCCACAGGACCGAAGGCCGCGCATGACGGTGGGACTTCAGAGTGTTGCAAGGGGAGGAATACAAGGCTAGGTTCGTGGCTGGAGAAGAATTCACTGGCGTGGGGCAGCCTTCCGTGGTTTAGAACTTAATGTTTTGGCAAGAACACCAGGAACTGGCTCTAATCATTTCTTGGGATGACTCCAGTGGTGTGCTGGTAAAAGCTTAATGACCAGGTCCCTGGAGGGAAAAGTTTGTCCTGGTGCAAATGTCCCCACTGTGGCCAACTTCCAGCTGCTAACAGGAATCTGTTAACACAGGGGCAAAGCCCACCCTGCCAACCCGCGAAGGGAAAAGGCCCACCGCGGATTAGTCTGGTATGGCTCGCAGAAGTGTTTTAGAAAATAGAGTGAATTCGCTCGGTTGCCAGTAGAAATGGGTCTTCCAAAGCTTAACACCTGAAAGGCTGGTTTTCAGACTCTTCATTTAGAAGACTCGAGAAAGAGGCGACGGTGAGGGCCAGCTGGAGCGCAGGGAGCTCTGCTCCACGTCGTGTGGCAGCCGGGCCGGGAGGGGGTCTGGGGAGAACAGACGCCTGTGGGTGTTAGCTGAGGCCCTCTGCGGCCCCCCTGAGACGATCACAGCAGTGGTAACTGGCTACACCCCAAGATGAAATGGAAAGCTCACTGAAAAGACTGTGAAAGAGAGGCAGTTGTCCAATAATCTCAACAAAGTGTGCATCATAGAAATACTTCTCAGGGCTGTCGAGGCCGCTGGCTTCTTGGAGGAGGAGTGTGTCCTGAGTCCGTTCACGCTGGACTTGACATCGTGGCTCTCGGGATGCTGCTTGGGGCAGGGACAGGCCAGACCTGAGTCACGGCGCTCCCGCTCTTCACAGCCATGGACTCCGCCGTCAGCAGGGGAGGCTGCTCGTGCGTCTGTCCCTGACTGAGGGCCCAGGGGGTCGGGTGTATCGTTAGGGCCCCAGTGAAGGAGGGACGGCTGCCGCACCCCTGTCTCACCCCCTGGGAATGACCCCTGCCCTCTGCCTCTCACAGCTGAGCCTGGAGAGCTAGAAGTCTGGCTGAACTTTCTGTTCCCGCCCCGCATGGATTCCAGCCCTCAGGGTCAAAGGTCAGGAGGAGGTCTTCAGAAAGTCTCAGTGTCCCTGACAAGATTTTTTCCTCAATTAGATCTATATTTTGTTCCCATTGTAAAAATTCTTCTTATATATAAATGTTGATTATCTGGAATTTAACATTTATGTTTACAAATATATGTGTCATGGAGTGGAGTGGATGCCTGTTACAGAATATATGAAGGACACTGAGAACTCTAAAAAAGAAAACTAGTATTGCCCACATTCCACAGCCCAGAGAAAAGTCACTTAAAAGTCTGGAGGTCCCTTTTTGGTTTTCTTCTATATACATATTCACACACACAAATACTGGCCTATGACACTGAGATTTGCACGTTATTGAAAGAATATGGACTGACCTTCCAGATGAGCTGCACAAGTTAACAGCCTGTGACTGTGTTTGTGTGAATGTGTACACAGGGGAACACCAAAAAGGAACATCCGGACTTTACAGTGATTTTTCTCTGGGTTGCGGAATATGGGCAATAGTTTTCTTTTTTATACTTTTCAGTGTCTTTCATATGTGCTAAAGTAAGCATTCATTCCATGTTACCTATATTTGTATACACAAATTATAAATTATAGGTAATCTACATTTATGTATACAGTGTCACTTTTAAATGGCTTGCTTTGTAACTCCACTAGAGAATTGGACCAGAGCAGTAAAAAGTCAAGAGACTGAATTCTTCATACTGTGAAGTTGCTACTTTTATTTGACTTCTTTCCCCAGTTTTCATCTTCAATAATTACACAAGCATGAGCTTCATGCAATTTTGAGCAACCGCTGCAGATTTACCTTGTCCAAACCTTTGCAGAAATCATAAATAGTCTACAGAGGCAAAGTCAGATGATAGACCAATAAACAAACCTCAGAAAACAAGCCGACAGGCATAAATCAGGTGCAGCCACGCGTGAGACACACAGACACAGGAGCCGGGGCTGTGGGCTCTCGGGGGGCGAGCACAGCCAACACCTGCGGGCTCTCGAGAGCCGGGCGCAGACACGAAGGCCATGGAGTGGGAAAGACTAAGGCGAAAGGGTGAGCGTGGCTGTCTCTGGGAAACCAAAGGAAGGAGGTGTGGCATATTGCAAAAAGGCAAAGCAGGAATTGGGCTTCTGGGGGCATGTATCTCATATTGAATATGTGTAACCATGTGACGCATACCTGCCAATGGGGAGCACAGGGAGGGAACACATGGAAGGAACGCATTTCTGTCTGGTGCATAGAGTAAGAGTGGCTTCCTAACCGGTTTCCCAACTTTTGTTTTGCTTGTACAAACAAATGGGATGCTAATTCCTGTGCTGTCTTTCTCATCTGGGTTAAAAAAATAAAACCCAAGCTTCTAAGCATGTTTGCTTAAAGACCATCATCTTGCACTATGTATAACAGCCAAGACATGGAAGCAACGTAAGTGTCTACAGCAGATGAATGCATAAAGCTGTGATACATACATATATATATAATGGAATACTCCTCAACCACAAGAGAGAGCGAAATAAAACCATCTGCGGCAACATGGATGAGCCTGGAGGTGATCGTACTAAATGAAGTAAGTCAGACAGAGAAAGGCCAATGTCATAAGTTGTCACTTCCACATGGAATCGGAAAAACTGACACAAAAGAACTGATCAACAAAACAGAAACAGATGCAGAAAACAAACTTATGGTTACCAGAAGGGTAACAGTTCAGTTCAGCTCAGTTCAGTCGCTCAGTCGTGTCCGACTCTTGGCGACCCCATGAATTGCAGCACGCCAGGCCTCCCTGTCCATCACCAACTCCCGGAGTTCACTCAGACTCACGTCCATCGAGTCCGTGATGCCATCCAGCCATCTCATCCTCGGTCGTCCCCTTCTCCTCCTGCCCCCAATCCCTCCCAGCATCAGAGTCTTTTCCAATGAGTCAACTCTTTGCATGAGGTGGCCAAAGTACTGGAGTTTCAGCTTTAGCATCATTCCTTCCAAAGAAATCCCAGGACTGATCTTCAGAATGGACTGGTTGGATCTCCTTGCAGTCCAAGGGACTCTCAAGAGTCTTCTCCAACACCACAGTTCAAAAGCATCAGTTCTTTGGCGCTCAGCCTTCTTCACAGTCCAACTCTCACATCCATACATGACCACAGGAAAAACCATAGCCTTGACTAGACGGACCTTAGTCAGCAAAGTGATGTCTCTGCTTTTGAATATACTATCTAGGTTGGTCGTAACTTTTCTTCCAAGGAGTAAGCGTCTTTTAGTTTCATGGCTGCAATCACCATCTGCAGTGATTTTGGAGCCCCCAAAAATAAAGTCTGACGCTGTTTCCACTGTGAGGGAGGGATAAATTAGGAGCTTGGAATTATCAGATACATACATTACTATATATAAAAGAGATAAACAACCAGGACCTACTGTATAGCACAGAGAACTCTACTCATCTTGTAACAACCTATAATGGAAAAGAATCTGAAAAAGAATATCTATGCAATTACATACATACATGTACATATGTGTGCATATATACTTCACTTTACTGTACACCTGAAACTAACACACCATGGAAAATCAACTCTCAGTTCAGTTCAGTCGCTCAGTCATGTCCAAGTCTTTGCGACCCCACGAACTGCAGCACGGCAGACCTCCCTGTCCGTCACCAACTCCCAGACCTTACTCAAACCCATGTCCATCGAGTCGGTGATGCCATCCAGCCATCTCATCCTCTGTCATCTCCTTTTCCTCCTGCCCTCAATCTTTCCCAGCATCAGGGTCTTTACCAATGAGTCAGTTCTTCACATCAGGTGGCCAGAGTACTGGAGTTTCAGCTTCAGCATCAATCCTTCCAATGAACAGTCAAAACTGATTTCCTTTAGGAGGGATTGGTTGGGTCTCCTTGCAGTCCAAGGCACTCCCAAGAGTCTTCTCCAGCACCACAGTTCAAAAACATCGATTCTTTGGCGCTCAGCTTTCTTCATAGTCCAACTCTCACATCCATATATAACTACTGGAAAAACCATAGCTTTGACTAGACGGACCTATGTTGGCAAAGCAATGTCTCTGCTTTTTAATATATTGTCTAGGCTGGTCATAGCTTTTCTTCCAAGGAGCAAGCATTTTTTAATTCCATGGCTGCAGTCACCATCTGCAGTGATTTTGGAGCCCCCCCCACAAAATAAAGTCTGTCACTGTTTCCATTGTTTCCCCTTCTCTTTGCCATGAAGTGATAGGACCAGATGCCGTGATCTTACTTTCCTGAATGTTGAGTTTTAGGCCCAGTTCTTCACTCTCCTCTTTCACTTTCATCAAGAGGCTCTTTAGTTCTTCTTCCCTTTCTGCCATAATGGTGGTGCCATCTGCATATTTGAGTTTATCGATAGAGTTGATAAATCAACTCTGTGAGTGAGTGAGTGAAGTCGCTCAGTTGTGTCCGACTCTTTGAGACCCCGTGGACTGTAGCCCACTTCAATTAAAAAAAGACCATGCATCTGTCATGAGTGAGATTTTGGGGAGTGAAGGCAGAGATCTGGCAAGAGGCTCCTCCTGGAGCAGAGTCAGGGCAGTGACGAGCTCTCTCACCCCTGCCCCCGTGTACCGCCTGCTCACGGCTAGACCCCTGAGGCTTCAGTGTGCCTCTGGGTCACTCTGCAGCCATGTCCTCCTCTGATACCCACAGGTCCCGTGTTTGAACATGTGCTGTCTGCTTGTGTTCTTCGATCCGTGAAGACGGCCCTGGGTGTCCTCTGGGTGGGGACATCAAGCCCAGAATAGACACGGTCGGAGCTGGGTGTGTGCTGACTTGAATCCTGGACATCGCCTCGTGCAGGAAGTCTCCTCCATCTCCAGCTCTCACCTCTGCCTGTCCTCTCTCAGGGACACTGTGCCCACGCCCACCACCTGTCCCCGATTTCCTCTCCTGCCCTCCTCTCCATCCTCACCTCTCAGGACCCCAGGGTTCTTCTCACACTCAGAACTTATGGTCCAACTGCCCCATTCGGGAAAAATTGGATGACATCCCTGCCTGGGACCATAGAGGCTTTTTTATTCCAAGGGACAAAGTTTGTGCCCACTTGGTTTGTAGGTCTAAGTGAAGTGAAGTGAAATGACGTGAAAGTCGCTCAGTTGTGTCCGACTCTTTGTGACCCCATGGACTGTATGGTCCAGGGAATTCTCCAGGCCAGAATACTGGAGTTGGGTAGCCTTTCCCTGCTTCAGGGGATCTTCGCAACCCAGGGATCGAACCCAGGTCTCCCGCATTGCAGGCAGATTCTTTACTAGCTGGGCCACAAGGGAAGCCCTGTTCTCAAATCTGCTTGAAACTCACTCCCTGTTTTTCCAAGGACGAGCTCCACTTTGTCCTACCAAAGCTTCTTGCTTTGTTTCTGTTGAACTCTTTTGTCTCCAATCTTCCCCTCAATATTCCCCTCCCTCCCCTCGATATTCAGATCACCAAGGTTTCAGGCCACATCTGCGTCAGTCAAGAGATGAACTCTCCTCTACGCGCCCTTCAGTTCAGTTCAGTTCAGTCGCTCAGTCGTGTCCGACTCTTTGCGACCCCATGAATCGCAGCATGCCAGGCCTCCCTGTTCATCACCATCTCTCGGAGTTCACTCAGATTCACGTCCATCGAGTCCGTGATGCCATCCAGCCATCTCATCCTTAGCTGGCCAATAAAGGAGCTCCCTGAAGGCTTGTACATGGAGCTCCTGTTACTGGGAATTGTCCTTCCAGGTCCTCGGAGGGTTCTCAGGCTAAGCCAAGTGATTCCTGGAAGAAACATGTCCATCCCTGGTGGCTCTGGGCCTCTAGCTGCATGGCCGAGTGTGTGCGTGTCTGTCCATGCGCACGTGTGTGTGTGTATGCCTGTCACCAGGGACTAGCATGTTTCACCAGCATCAAAAGACTCACCAGCATCAAAAGAGTCACCAGTATCAAAAGACTGACCCATTTTCCGCAACCACCTTCTTGCAGCTGATGAAGCCTTTGTTCTGTTTGTGTGGGAGACCTGAAATGCATCTCCAGCAGGCCGAGTTGTTTTTCAGAGAAGTGCTGGGGGCTTAGCAGGTGGGAAGGAAGCTTGGCCATGGCTCTCCTGTAAACCTCACTTCCTTTCTTTCTGGAAAATTGGTAAGACTCTGGTTTTCTCTTTCTCAGTGATAATGTAAGCCCTCTCTTGAGACATAAAGTTGACGGGTGCAATGGAAATACCCTGAAAACATCACTCCTTGCTGGTACCTGTGATTCAGGCCTGGGAATGCCCCCATTCTTGGTGGTGGTGGACGTCTCGCAGGCACCAGGCTCAGCTCTTGCACATGGCAGAGAGCCTCAAGGAAGGACAAGCCCAGTGCACTCAGCATTTGCCGAGAGCCTACTAAGTCCCAGAAAGTGGAATTGGTTTTAGTCCATTTGTAAAATTTCACTGCACTTACAATAAAAACAGTTGCTTTAACTCTTGAACTATTCCATGCACATGGACCCACCAGGAGTCTCAGCCGGACCAGCCCCGCTTTCTTCCAGCAGCTGGCATTATGCCTCCTCTTGCTTGTCTTACATCTCTAACAGCTGTGGGGCACATATAAAATTCATCTGTTTGCATTGAACAAAGTGAAAGGACAAGACTAACATGTAAAGCGTTCGCTGTATACTGCCTTTCTGAAGGAAAGCATCATCCCTGGGTCTCTGTCTCGGCTTCTTCTTGGCCACGCAGTGAATATTGTGGGAATTAATATGAATGTTATTTTCCTGCTTCTCTGGCTGTTTTTGTTCTTACAGTGTTGATTTGTAGGCAAGCACATCAGAATGAAGGGCATATCAAACCTTGTTTAGAAGGTGGTAAACAGGCTTGTTTGGGGGAATCAGAGACCAGCGTGATGGACAAAGTCAAGGAGAAAGACTGAGGTCGGTGGGGAGGGGGTCAGGCACGGTGGGGGAGGGGCTAAGGGCCCCTGATGTTTGATCATCAAAATGATCCCCGGGGGGGCTTCCTGGTGGTCCAGTGGTTAGGATTCCACGCTTCCAATGCAGGGAGCATGGGTTTGATCCCTGGTTGAGGAATGACGATCCCACATGCCATAGGGCTCAGCCGTAAAAAAAGGAAACCAAGAATGTGGCCCGAGAAAGGGGTTGGATAAGTGGGCTGTGGGGACCAGCAGATGTGGGAGTTGAAGGTCTCTCAGGAGATGCAACCCTGAGCAGCTTTGGTTTGTTTTTATTTTTTTTCTTATCCCGCAAGTGTGTGTGGTGTATACTATGCAGAATGGTGGCTTGGGTTTCATAATTCACATGGCCCAAAGTCCAGAGTGACCAGCTTTCCACCGAGTGGCCTGTGAGAGTCCTCCAGGGATGGTGAGAGGGTGGGGGCCAGCTCTGGCTCTTGGTGTGGTCGCTGAGCTTCAGCAGAGGCTGACTGGTCCAGCCTCGACGGGCAGGAGCTCGTGCGGCTGGGCCCAGGCCGTCCTACTTCCCGCCACTGCGGCTGACTTCTGAATGGCCCATGGCAGGGGCATGTCGACTTCAACTGGTCAAACCGTTTGTCTACTGGGTTGGCCACTGCATGTTCCTGGTGGGTGTTTTCTGGTGGGTGTCAGTGTGGGAGACAAAGATCTTCATGTCATGACATTCACCAGGGGGATCGACACACATTTCCCTCCACAAGACTCCTTGCCCTCAATCTTTGAATCCTTCCAGGCCCAGACTAGCGGCAGCCAAGCCTTCAGTCACTGTCCATGGGTTTGAATAAAGTCAGGTCACTTCCCTCTCTACACACAATGAATGGCTAAGTATGCTCCCCAAGGGTGGTGAGCAGAATCGTGACCTTTACAGATTTTCACGTCCCGATCCCTAGAACCTCTGAATACGTTCACGGCCAAAGGGACTGTGCAGATGTCTTAAGTTGAGGATTTTTTTCCAAGCATGAATTTTATTTTATTTATTAATTTAAACTTTTTATTTTATATCGGAGCATAGCTGATTAAAGAGTCGGACACGACTGAGCGACTGAACTGAACTGAACTGAACTGATAGCTTCAGGTGAACAGTGAAGGGACTCAGCCGTACATATATAGGTATCCATTCTCCCCCAAACTCCCCTCCCATCCAGGCTGGCACATATCAGTTGAGGATTTTGAGATGAGAAGGAGATCTCGAGTTATCTGGGCAGACTCAACTGAATCATGTGTGTGCATGTTAAGTCACTTCAGTCACGTCCAGCTCTTCGTGTCTGTGGCCCGCCAGGCTCCTCTCTGCATGGGATTCTCCAGGCAAGAATACTGGAGTGGGTTGCCATGCCCTCCTCCAGGGGATCTTCCGACCTAGGGATCGAACCAGGGATCAATGTAGCATCTCCTGCATTGGCAGGCAGATTCTTTACCACCAAGCCACCTGGGAAGCACCAACTTAATCATAAGTGTCCTTAAAAGTTAGACACGGAGGCAGGAGAGTCAAAGTCAGAGAAGGTGTGACGATGGAAGCAGAGGCTGAAACGATGTGACGGCTGGAAAAGAGTCACCAGCCAACAAGCCCAGGCGGCTTCCAGGAGCTGGAAAAGTCAAGGAAGTGGATTCTCCCCGCGTCTCCAGAAAGAACACAGCCCTCACAGCACCTGGATTTTAGCCCAGCGAGACCCGTTTGGGATTTCTAACCTCCAGGATTGTATGGTGCTAAACTTACATTGCTTTAACGTTTGTGAAAATTTGTCACAGCAGCAACAGTGAACGAATGCAAGTGTCTCCTACCTGGGAGACTGGGACGACTTCCTTTCACCTCTGCCCTTCAGAGACAACTGAATGAGGCTGGAGTGCGGCAGCCGCTATTCTCCTGCCAACCCGGTCCTGGTGGAAACGCAGCTCCCATCCTCCTCTGTGGATGGAGCCACCCCAACCCAACACGGCAATGAGCGGAGTCGAGGTGTGGCAATGGGGACAAGAGCGGTGGGTGATGTGAGGGTCTGGGTTTAGGTGGTTTACTTTTTAAAAAATATTATGTTTGCTTATCCACGTCACAGGTTAGTTGCATCATGGGGGATCTTTTTGTGGGGCACAGGGACTTTCAGCTGTGGAATGCGGGCTCAGTAGTTGCGTCACACAAGCTTACCTGCCCTGCAGCTTTGTTCCCTGATCAGGGATTGAACTCGAGTCCTTGTATTGCAAGGCAGATTCTTAACAACGGGATGGCCAGGGAAGTCCTTTATGTGGTTTACTTCTGTCCTCTGGCCTTGCTTGTGCCCTCTCCTGAGGTACCACTTTCTTCTTCCGGGGGCTGCTGTTGGCTGTGCCCGACTGTCTGACTCGCAGGGTCTGGTGGCATGGTGACCGCTTGGCATTTCATGCTCAGATGCTCCATCTCTGCTGGGGCACAGAGGCACACCGGCAGCTGTTGGTTTTGGCTGCAGGTAGCCTGTGGCCATGCTCCAGAACCCTAGGCTTCTGTGATTCTCCTTCAGGGGCTTGTCATAATATTACCACAGACTTAATCCATCCTAAAGGAAATCAGTCCTGAATATTCACTGGAAGGACTGATGCTGAAGCTGAAGCTCCAATACTTTGGCCACCTGAGGCGAAGAGCTGACTCATTGGAAAAGAGCCTGATGCTGGGAAAGATTGAAGGCAGGAGGAGAAGGGGACGACAGAGGATGAGATGGCTGGATGGCATCACCAACGCGATGGACATGGCTTTGAGTGAACTCCGGGAGTTGCTGAAGGACCAGGAGGCCTGGCGTGCTGCAGTCCATGGGGTCGCAGAGTCGGACACGACTGAGAGACTGAGCTGAACTGAATGCTTAAAAGGAACACGGCTTCTTTTCCCAGCATACCTCTATAACCATAGAACCTTCCAGACTGCATGGCGTAAGTTGTAGGGATGGTTATACCACAGCCTGCATCTGGTGGAATTTTTCGGTTCTGGGACCCACTCAGAGCTGTGCTGGGACTTCCCAGAGCCACGGGGTAAACGTTGTTTCTGTTGTTGGTGTTGCTTAGTCGTGTCCAACTCTTTGTGACCCCAAGGACTGCAGCTTCCCCTGTCCTTCACTAACTCCCAGTTTGTCCAAGTTCATGTCCATTGAGTCAGTGATGCCATCCAACCATCTCATCCTCTGTCACCCTATTCTCCTCCTGCCTTCAATCTTTCCCAGCATCAGGGTCTTTTTCAATGAGTCGGTCCTTTGCAACAGGTGGCCAAGGTATTGGAACTTTGGCGTCAGTCCTCCTAATAAATACTCAAGGTTGATTTTCTTTAGTATTGATTAGTTTGATCTCCTTGCTGTCAAGAGACTCTCAAGAGTTCTCTTCTAGCACCACAGTTCAAAAACATCGAATCTTCAGCAATCAGTCTTCTTTACGGGCCAAGTCTCATTTCCATCTGTGACTACAGGAAAAACCATAGCTTTGACTAGATGGACCTTTGTTGGCAAATGTATTCAGGCATTATTCCCGCGTGTGGCCCGTGCAGCCTCCAGCATCCAAAGAGGCTACCAGGCATTGCGGGTCCTTGTTAGTGGTGCAGAGTACGAGATTAGTATCTGTCCTTTCTTTTGGAGCAGACGTTTGCTATGCTCTAAAGCACTGGACTTTTAAATGCTGGCATTTCAATATCCTGAATCATCCCATGATTTCTCCCCCATCCTCTGCAGCAGGCAGATCTTACCAAAGTCTCTGATGTATTTTTCTCTTGCTCATCCAGCTTAATTAATATAATATCATCAATATGCTGGGCCACTATGATGTCATGCTGAGTGCCCAGACAGTCCAGACCATGTTCAGCAGAGGGAAAAGAGTTAACATAACCCCAGGGCAAGACCATCAATGTGTGCTCTTGTCCTTCCTAAATGAAGGTGAACTGGTCCTCCTTCTTAGTAGGGATGGAAAAGTGGACCGTGGATCTGAGAACGTGCTGGCCTGCTCTAGCAAAGACACCGCGACTGGGCCCACTGCGTGCTTGGGTTTGCAGTCGCCCACTGCCATTGTCCAGGATCCATCTGAACTTTACAGGAGCTAGACTGATAAATGGACATGTGATGGGGAAGGTGATCCATTTTAAGAGTGGGGTAGGACCCGTTCATATAACCGTTCACTCACGCCAGTGTACAGTGTCCTTTGGATCCACCCTTGTGGCTCAGTTTGGGGAGGGGCCGTACTGGGGGCTCCCATGCAGGCTTCCTCACTGCTGTGGTTCTTATTCCACAGTCTAAGGACCTGGCCAACACGGGGCTTATCCCACCTGGTGATATGTCCATTTCGACTGTGCATTTAAGAGCTTGGGAAATGATGACCAGCTGGGTCAATAGATTGAGAGGACCTCACAAAATCTGAACAAACCTAAACCTCACCTAAGCAAACCTTGGTCCAGACTCTGTTTATCACCGACCCTGAATGCCCTCATTCTAGTAGGGGTCAAGATGGTGCGTCAGGTCCCCTGGCCCTATATATATATCCTCCCCCAGTGTAACATTAGCTGGATGAGTGAACTTAGGTCCGTCTGGAGAAAGACCGCTCAGGACTGCAACTGTGTACAGTGGCAGTGATGGGAATCGGGGCTTTCCGTCAGTCAGTGGGGTCCAAGTCTGAAAAGGAAGGAACTGAGGCATTTTGCTGGGGGCGGATACTCTAATCCTCTGGGTTACCTTTCTTCGGTTGCTTAAGCCTCACTGACTGCCAATCCGTCTGGCCCCCAGGAACGCTGTGCTCTGTTAGCCGTTTTCATAGCTGTCTGCATGTCAGCTCCTCCTGGCTGCCACCCCAGCGTCGTTGCTCTTGACTGTATTGTATCTGCCTTGCTTCTGATCTTTCAGCATCGCTACCTGGCGACTATTGTTCTGAGAACCCAGCATCCCCTTTGTTAGCAGGCAGCCCAGACTTACAACAGCATCTCTTGCCACAGCTGAGTACACACCTCACCAGCCATTGCTGCGGTAAAAGAAGTGATCCTGGGAACTTCCCTGGTGGTCCAGTGGCTAAGACCCCACGCTCCCAATGCAAGGGGCCCGGGTTTGATCCTTGGTCAGACAAAGCTATGACAAACCTAGACAGCATACTAAAAAGTAGAGACATCATTTTGCTAGCAAATATACGTCCAGTCAAAGCTGTGGATTTTCTAGTAGTCAGGTACAGATGTGAGAGTTGGACCATAAAGAAGGCTGAGTGCCAAAGAATTGACGCTTTTAACTGTGGTGCTAGAGAAGACTCTTGAGAGTCCTTTGAACTACAGGGAGATCCAACCAGTCCACCCTAAAGGAAATAAGCCCTGAATATTCATTGGAAGGACTGATACTAAAGCTGAAGCTCCAGTACTTTGGCCACCTGATGCGAAGAGCTGACTCACTGGAAAAGACCCTGATGCTGGGAAAGATTGAAGGCAGGAGGAGAAGGGGACGACAGAGGAAGAGATGGTTGGATGGAATCACCGACTCAATGGACGTGATTTTGACCAAATTCTGGAAGATGGTGAAGGACAGGGAAGCCTGGCATGCTGCAGTCCATGGGGTCACAAAGAGTCAGACACAACTGAGCAACTGAACAACAACAGGGAACTGGAGACCACATGCCACAGCTCAGAGTTTGCATACTGCAGCGAAAAGACCTCGCATGCCTCAACCAGGACCCAGCACAGCCCAAATAAATAAGCAAACAAACAAGCTAATTAAAAAAAAAAATAGAGTTCCACCAGGACCTTCCATGGAAGCAGGTCAGCTGGTGGGTTTCCTGGCCTTAATTTGTCGACTCTAGCAGGCCTACTTCTCTGAGCCCTTCAACCCTTTCCTCCACCATCTCCCGTGGCAGGGCTGGTGGTTTTCCTTCATTTAGTGAAGGCCACAGCTTTGTGTAGGTTTTCAAGAACCATACAAAGAGCTGCTAACACAGTTAGTTCCATCTCCCAGGGCCCTTGCCAGGGTCATAAATCCTATGTTGGGAAAGTCCTCCCGTCTTGACCACCTCTCCCTCATCCAGCTCTTCCTCCCGTTCCCTGCGGAGGGCACGCTGGGAGGAGTCCCAGGCGCGGTCTCCAGGCTCTGCTGGGTCCTGCCGCTCCTGTGGGGTCTAGCCCCTTCCTCCCTTAGCGGGCCCAGACCGGAGATGTTGTGACTTGACTCTAGGGAGTGGTCTGGGGCCAGCAGGGGGCTAATGGGGAAGACCCTGAGAAAGGCGTGTGCTGTCCTTCAGGCAGTGACCTCTGTGTCGTCTTCGAGAAAAGGGGAAATGCTGGCCCTTGGCAGGGAGGAGTGGGCCACTCCTGTAAGACCAGAACATTCTGGGGGGATCCAGGATTTTCGATATTTGACCACATCAATCCAGATGTCGTCTTCAAAATCTCAGTCCCATTCCATCCGGAATCGGACACTTCCTCTTGGCACACCAGACTTCCTGGAGTTGAGAAACAAATCTTCTCTGGAGCCCTTAAAATGATTTGTGAACCAGAGCCTCGGCTATTTTTGACCTTTGGCTTCAAGAGACAGAGTTTTAGTTTCTTTACAGCCTGCCAAGGAGGTCCTCTGACTCTCAGCCCCGGGCTTCCTGGTCTTCATCCACTGTCCTGGTAACCCCACAACCACCGAGGGATACGGGGGTCCTTTCAAGTACTGCAGACAGCGCCCCCTGCTGGACTCCCATCCCTCCAGCGCTGGGGTGATTTCTCACGGGGCATCAGGCGCTCCGCTCTCCCTCTTATGAAAATTGTGACCATTTCAGTTCAGCTGGCCAGTTTGACTCAGCTTCAAACTCTCAGGTTACCAACCACTTCCTCAGGCCCCTCCTGACAGCAACTATATTAGGCGGCAGCCCCTGGGAAAGTGGGTCTGTATCCCCAGCTTGCACGTGGACTCCCTGGAGTCCTCCCAAGCAGTGAGGTAAGCCTCTTTGGTTAAGTCTCCCCAGAGAGGAGCTCAGCCGGGAGCCAACAAGGGCCAACAGTGCTGCGGAGCAGGCTTTGGGTGGCCGTCCACAGCGTCCACATCTGTGGTTCTGGACTTTGGCTCAGTTCAGCCGAGATTCACCGTGCGTATGGAGGAGACGGTGGAACTGGCTCCTGCCTGCCTGGAGCTTGTGTTGTAGTGGGGAGGAGACGCTGCTCACCCAAGCTACACAATTCTCACTGAAGCGCTGCCGGGAGGAAGCTTAGGGGTATCCGCATGCCCCCTGGCGAGGCACCGTGGAATACAGATCAGAGGAGGCTCCCCAAGAAGGGACCCACAAGCCAGCGGGAGACCACAGGTCATGCGGGAGTGGTAGGCTGGCATAGTTCTGGGGGAAAGCTCAGGCTTTATATCATTCAGACAGAAGTTGTGCGCTTCAACTCCTCCGTCAGGTGTGGTTGGTAAGCTCTGTGGAAGGCTGGGCATGGGGAGGAGGTGGGGACCCGCCGGAGCTTGGCACCTGCCAGCCTGCCCTCCTTGTGACACCTGCCCTGGCAGGAAGCCGCGAGTCACATGTGTGCCATCCTCGCGCTTTCGGGCACTCAGAGGCTGACTTTGGACACTAGTTAACCAGATTTTTCTGGAAAGGGCTTGCTGGGGACTCTGACAGCAGCCGATTCTTGCCCTTTGTTTGAGAACCAGCCCTCCCCTGTGCAAATAAGATGGAAGCCATGAACCCTCGCTCCAGGAAGGTGCCCCAGCTATTCTGTATGTGTCTTCATGGATTCAAGGTCTCTCCGTCAGGTCCCCAGGTCCTGGGAGACCCTCCTTTGTGGGAATATTGGTGGAATCCTGGCTCTGCCTCGGCTCTTCTGTGGGGCGTTTCTAAAACGGTTTGTCTTTAGGGATAATTATTGGAACCGGTGTTTGAACTTGAATGTGAAAGCCGCTCAGTCATGTCTGACACTTTGTGACCCCACGGACCAACAGTCTGTGGAATTCTCCAGGCCAGAATACTGGAGTGAGTAGCCTTTCCCTTCTCCAGGGGATCTTCCTGACCCAGGGATGAAACTAGGTCTCCTGCATTGCAGGCAGATTCTTTACCAGCTGAGCCACAAGGGAAGCCCATATTTGAGCTTATTTGATTCCAATCCCTCACTTTCCTGGTGAAATAGACAAGAATTAAAGCCAGAATGGATGAAAATCATAGGGCTGGTTACAGGTAAAGTGGCAGCTGGTCAGTGCTCATTTGGGGAGCTCACCCCAGGCCCAGGTAAATATCAGTCTCATTGTGACCCTGATGGACACAGCTCACGTGACTGGGGTAGAAGTGGCCATGCAGGGCATTTACTAACAAGGCATCAATACTGTGCTTCCCCCTAGGAGGGGGCCTCCTCTGATAACTTCTAACTTTTTTTTGATTGAAAAACTATTATTTATTAAGAAATACATCTAAATCACAATGAAGTACAAAGAAGCAGAGGAAATGTCCCATGACCCCAACTCCGAGATCACGTCTGAAACCTTGAAACTGCTGGACTTATTCACACACTCTCACAGGAGACACTTGACTAAGATCGTATTGTCTACGTAACACCTTACTTTGGTTTTTTCATTTTAACTTGTGGTATAATTAAACCATATTATTAAGAGCCCTTAGGAAAAAGCCATTTTACTAACAGCATAATCTATTCAGCATTTGGCAAATACTCTTGCCTGGCAAATCCCATGGACGGAGGAGCCTGGTGGGCTGCAGTCCATGAGGTCACTGGGAGTCGGACACGACTGAGCGACTTCACTTTCACTTTTCACTTTCATGCATTGGAGAAGGAAATGGCAACCCACTCCAGTGTTCTTGCCTGGAGAATCCCAGGGACGGGGGAGCCTGGTGGGCTGCTGTCCCTGGGGTCGCACAGAGTCGGACACGACTGAAGCGACTTAGCAGCAGCATTGACTATTGTGTATGTCTGACAGTGCGGAAGTAAGTGTAGGGATTCAGGGCTGAGCAAATCGACCTGTATCAAGGAACTCACTTTCTGAGGGTGATTGTGTGGGAGAGAAGACAGAAAACAAAAAGGCAAGTGTGAATAAAAAATTACTTCCTGAGAGTGATGAGTGCTTTGAAGAAAATCAAGGTAACGGGCTGGAGAGTTCACAGTTGGTTTACTTTTTTTGTTTATTTTTTGGCCATGCCACGTGGCCTGTGGGATCTGAGCTCCCCAACCAGGATGGAACCCGTGCCCCTGCACTGGAACCGCACAGTCTTAACCACTGGATCGCCAGGAAAGTTCCAGGTGGGGTTTACTTTCACCATCTCTGAGACCCAGACAATGGCAAGGACGCTGGGGCTTCAGTGTTATTCAGCTGAAAGGACCTGCAAGTTACCAAGGTCCCGGGGCAGAAATGATCCTAGCAAGTTTAGGAACAGATAAAAGGTTTTGTCTCCAGGTTCACTTGGAGAGGAGGGGACAATGCCTTCTAGGCAGGCCCCTCGGGTTTCACAGAATGATGTCAGTTACCTTGAGGTTTCCATGCTGGAGTACATGGCGAGGTGCCTGGCTGGCCATACAGACTGATGCCCGCTCTTCTGAGCCTGTCGGGGCCCCAGGCCTGGGGCGGCTGTCCCCAGGCTCCGGCCACTTCTGCCCTGGTACCTGCCTCTCAGTGCGTCCCTCTGGCTGGCCTACATTCTGGATGTGCAGCTCCGGTCGTGCCTCCCTACCTCTGTGGGCCTTTGTCTCTAGGAATGTTCGCCTCTCGGGCAAGGGGAGGTGGGGCTGGAAGCCACCTTGCTTTGTGGACTTTCTCTCCCGGGGTGAGTCATGGCCACGGCTATCCCATTCATTCTTCAGACACTGCTGATTTCAGAAGCATATCCTGCCAGGCTTTTATGCTTCAAACACTTTTTCAGCTGTTATTTTCTTGAGTTATTGATATTTAATCAATTATCTTTTGTTATGAATGACACTTAAAAAAAAAAAATGTTCCCTGCCTTTTTCTCTAATCCTTTCATGACTCTGAGGATCTTAGAGGGAATTCAGGTTACAGACACCTCCCCGTCCAGCCCTGCAGCCAGCTCCCAGAACTGGGGGCTCCAGGCTGGCCTCCCACCCCTTCTCCTCCCTCCCCCATTCCCTCGCAGGCTGGCCTCCCACCCCTTCTCCTCCCTCCCCCATTCCCGAGGGCCTGGCTCCAGGTCTGCTTTCCTGTTGTTGTTCAGGAGCCCTTAGCTGCGTCGCTCGCCCCGCTTCCCCAGGGCCGGCTTGCCTTTGGGGTGGGGGTGTGGACTTGCCTGGGGACAGCGTTAAGGACACGGCCCGCAGGGACTCCACCGCCGGCTCCGGGGACAGGCCCTCGGTGGAGCGAGGCGAGCCTGCCGCCTGGCCCCAGACCTTCCCAGCTCGCACGCCCTCTCTGTGGCCTCACGGGAAGCAGCAGGGCCTGTGGGCCCGGGCCCCTGTGAGCCCTGCTCAGCCTGGAAGGCCGCTTGCTGTCCCCAGGCTGAGGGAGAAACTGGACCCAGGACCCCCCTCGGGTGGCACTGGCTGGGCTCCTTAGCGGGCCCTGAGGGCCAGAGGGCTCTCCACAGCCACGCCCGCCCCCCACTCCTCAGTCCAGCTGGTAACTGGGCACAGCGGCCCTGCCTGCTCCGGGGCCCAGAGGAGGATTCCGCCCGGCGTGTATTTTCTGGGCACGAGGCTGGGTGCTTGGGGCCAGAGGCCTCCCTGAGTGCCCCCGTTGCCCCCTCCTGCTCAGGACAACCACAGCTGAGGTTCAAAGCTCAGAGGAGGGGGCTCCCAGCTTGGGCACAGGGAGCACACGGGGGAGAGGCCTGGGCAGGGCACTCCAGCTCTCAGACTCCACAGCGCCCTTTGCTTCCGGAGCGGCCCCGAGGAGCTTCACCTGCCATCCTGTGCCAGGGATGCCCCTTCCCTCTCTCCCTAACACCTGCAGGGCAGGGAGCGGGTGCATCCTTGTCCAAGGACCTAATCGCCTCAGAGCACTGGGCCAACCTTCATGAACTAAGGGCCCAGCCAAGAAGAAGCACACGGTCTCACCACGGCTTCCCTGTGAATAACAGACTTGCAGGGGTGACCCCCGAGGTGGGGCCGGAGAGATGGTGGGCGGGGAGGGGGAAGGAAGGGGGTGAACACCGCTCTTCACTGTCGTGCGAATTATTAGTATCACTGTGGGTGAGGATGCTCAGAAATGAAGAGGCGGTTCGGGAAACTATTGTATTCTTCTTTACAGGGCTTGATGGACTGTTTAAGAAGGAAGGTTTGTTTTGGGGAAGGAGGATGTGTGTGTGATAAAGACGAGTGTATGGACAACCTGAACAGGTGGAATCTGGGAGCCCTGGACGGAGCCGAGTTCACAGTGAACACCACCACCCAAGGGACCAAAGTGCCGAGTGCCACAGGGGACTGCTCTGCCGAGGCCTTGGGATTCAAGTTTGGCCTGAAGAACCCAGATTCCAGGAAATGTACGGCTGGGAGAGCAGGAACGGAGGGGAAAACTACAGCCTCCACGGGTAGAGAGCGGGGTTTCCCGGGAGACAGGGAGATTTGGTAAGGCAGGCTTCGGAGGATGGAAGCGTTCTGGCCAAGGGGTGGACCTGGCAGTTGGGAAGCAGGGTCAACCGAGGGCCACCCAGGAGGAAGTATGAGCGTGTGGCTCTCTGGGAACTTTCTTCCCCATGGACTATGGAGTAGTTCTACACGGGCAGTGTTATTGCTTGCCTTCCCTCGTGGGCTGTCAACTCTTAGGCTTCTCTCAGACTCTCAGTAAAGTCTCTAACAGCCAGCCCACTTGTAAAAATCTCCAGCATCTAGATAGCACTCAGCACACAGCAGTTATTTAATAAGTGCCTAAATGACATTTGCTGGTCTCTCTTCACCAGATATATGTCAATGTCCAATAAGTCCATGAAAAGTGCTCAGAATCAGTAATCACTGCTGCCGCTGCTGCTAAGTCGCTTCAGTCGTATCCGACTGTGTGTGACCCCACAGACGGTAGCCCATTGGGCTCTGCCATCCCTGGGATTCTCCAGGCAAGAACACTGGAGTGGGTTGCCATTTCCTTCTCCAATGCATGAAAGTGAAAAGCAGTAATCACTAGATAAATGCAAATTAAAATCATAATAAGATACGATTGCATACATACTAGAATCACTAGAATTAGAGACTGGCATAGGTGTTGCTAGGGGCGAGGGGAGGCTGAAACCCCATGTGTTGCTGTGTGTGTGCGCGTGTGCCCTCAGTTGTGTCAGACTCCCTGCGACCCCATGGACTGTAGCCCGCCAGGCTCCTCTGTCCGTGGAATTTTCTAGGCAAGATACTGGAGTGGGTTGCCATTTCCTACCCTAGGGAACATTCCTGACCCAGGGATCGAATCCATATTTCTAGTGTCTCCTGCACTGGCATGCAGATTCTTGACCACTGGCACTACTTGGGAAGCCCATCTGTTGCTGATGGGGATGAAAACTGGTGCAGCCCCTTTAAAAAACAGTATGGTAGGATTTTATAAGGTTAAGCATATTCTTCATACGCGCGCATGCGCACACACCCACCCACCCCATACAGGCCAGCAGTCCTATTCCTAGGTATTTATCCAAGAGAAATGAAAACTATGTTTATGCAAAGACTTGTATGTGAATGGTTTTAGTAGTATTAGTCACAAAAATAAAAAGCTACAGGCAACTCAAATGTCCATCAACTGGTGAACAGATAACTAAATTGTACTATGGAATTCTACTCAGCTGCCAAAAGGAATGGCATACGAATGAATCTCAAAACACTGGAAGAGAAAGAATTAAACACAAAAGACTATGTACAGCATGATTCTATGTATCTGAAACTCTAGAAAAGGCAGGGCTTCCCATGCGGCACAGTGGTAAAGGACCTGCCTGCCAGTGCAGGAGACGCAGGAGACCAGGCTTCCGTCTGTAAGTAGGGAAGACCACCTGGAGCAGGAAATGGCAACCTGCTGCATTTTTGCCTGGAAAATTCCATGGACAGAAGAGCCGGCGGGTGGTGGGGTGGTGGGAGGGCTACAGTCCAGGCAGTCGCACAGTCAGAGATGACTCAGCACACTAGAAAAGGCATGGGCTTTTTAAAAAAAAAATTTTATTTATTTTTTCTTGAAGGATAATTGCTTTACAGAATTTTTTTTTTTTTTTCTGTCAAACGTCAACATGAATCAGCCATAGGTATACATATATCCCCTCCCTTTTGAAACTCCCTCCCATCTCCCTTCCCATCCCACCCCTCTAGGTTGATATAGAGCCCCTGTTTGAGGTTCCCGAGCCATACAGCAAATTTCCGTTGGCTGTCTATTTTACATATGGTAATGTAAGTTTCCATGTTACTCTTTCCATACATCTCACTCTCTCCTCCCCTCTCCCCATGTCCGTAAGTCTGTTCTCTGTGTCTGTTTCCTCCATTGCTGCCCTGCAAATAAATTCTTTGGTACCGTTTTTCTAGATTCCATATATATGCATTCAGTTGAGTTCAGTCGTTCAGTCATGTCCGACTCTTTGTGACCACATGGACTGCATGCCAGACCACCCGGTCCATCACCAACTCCTGGAGTTTACTCAAACTCATGTCCATCTAACTATCTCATCCTCTGTCGTCCCCTTCTCCTCCTGCCTTCAATCTTTTCCAGCATCAGGGTCTTTTCAAATGAGTCACTTCTCGTCAGGTAGCCAAAGTATCGGAGTTTCAGCTTCAACACCAGTCCTTCCAATGAATATTCAGGACTGATCTCCTTCAGGATGGACTGGTTGCAGTCCAAGGGACCCTCAAGAGTCTTCTCCAACACTACAGTTCAAAAGCATCAATTCTTTGGCGCTCAGCTTTCTTTATAGTCCAACTCTCACATCCATACATGACTACTGGGAAAAACATAGCCTTGACTAGATGGACCTTTGTTGGCAAAGTATTGTCTCTGCTTTTTAATATGCTGTCTAGGGTGGTCATAGCTTTTCTTCCAAGGAGGAAGGGTCTTCTAATTTCATGGCTGCAGTCATCATCTACAGTGATTTTGGAGCCAAAAAAAAAAAAAGTTTGTCACTGTTTCCCCACCTATTTGCCATGAAGTAATAACCAGATGCCATGATCTTAGTTTTCTGAATGCTGAGCTTTAAACCAACTTTTTCACTCTCCTCTTTCACTTTCATCAGAGGCTCTTTAGTTTTTCTTCACTTTCTGCCATAAGGGTGGTGTCATCTGCGTATCTGAGGTTATTGATATTTCTCCCGGCATTCTTGATTCCAACTTGTGCTTCCTCCAGCTCAGCATTTCTCATGATGTACTCTGTATATAAGTTAAATAAACAGGGTGACAATATACAGTCTTGATGTACTCCTTTCCCTATTAGAACCAGTCTGCTGTTCCATGTCCAGTTCTAACTATTGCTTCCTGACCTGCATACAGATTTCTCAAGAGGTGGGTCAGGTGGTCTGGTATTCACATCTCTTGAAGAATTTTCCATACTTTGTGGTGATGCATACAGTCAAAGACTTTGGCATAGTCAATAAAGCAGAAATAGATGTTTTTCTGGAACTCTCTTGCTTTTTCCATGATCCAGCGGATGTTGGCAATTTGATCTCTGCTTCCTCTGCATTTTCTAAAACCAGCTTGTACATCTGGAAGTTCATGGTTCACGTACTGTTGAAGCCTGGCTTGAGGAATTTTGAGCATTACTTTACTAGCATGTGAGATGAGTGCAATTGTGCAGTAGTTTGAGCATTCTTTGGCATTGCCTTTCTTAGGGATCAGAATGAAAACTGACCTTTTCCAGTCCTGTGGCCACTGCTGAGTTTTCCAAACTTGCTGACATATTGAGTGCAGCAATTTCACAGCCTCACCTTCTAGGATTTGAAATAGCTCAACTGGAATTCCATCACCTCCACTAGTTTTGTTCGTAGTGATGCTTCCTAAGGCCCACTTGACTGCATTCCAGGACGTCTAGCTCTAAGTGAGTGATCATACTATCATGATTATCTGGGTCGTGAAGATCTTTTCTGTACAGTTCTTCTGTGTATTTTTGCCACCTCTTAATATCTTCTGCTTCTGTTAGGTCCATAAAATTTCTGTCCTTTATCGAGCCCATCTTTGCATGAAATATTGCCTTGGTATCTCTAATTTTCTTGAAGAGATCTCTGGTCTTTCCCATTCTTCTTCTTCTTTCCCATTGTTTTCCTCTATTTCTTTGCACTGATCACTGAGGAAGGCTTTCTTATCTCTCCTTGCTATTCTTTGGAACTCTGATGACTGTATAGAGCTTCTCCATCTTTGGCTGCAAAGAATATAATCAATCTGATTTCGGTGTTGACCATCTGGTGATGTCCCTGTGTGGACTCTTCTCTTGTGTTGTTGGAAGAGAGGGTTTGCTATGACCCGTGCGTTCTCTTGGCAAAACTCTATTAGCCTTTGCCCTGCTTCATTCTGTACTCCAAGGCCAAATTTGCCTGTTACTCCAGGTGTTTCTTGACTTCCTACTTTGCATTCCCGTCCCCTATAATGAAAAAAAAACATCTTTTTTGGGTGTTAGTTCTAGAATATAATATTTATCTTTCTCTTTCTGACTTATTTCACTCTGTTTAATAGGTTCTAGGTTCATCCACCTCATTAGAACGGACTCAAATATGTTCCCTTTTATGGCTGGGTAAAGTCTCTGATGCTGGGAGGGATTGTGGGCAGGAGGAGAAGGGGACGACAGAGGATGAGATGGCTGGATGGCATCACCGACTCGATGGACATGAGTTAGAGTGAATTCCGGGAGTTGGTGATGGACAGTGAGGCCTGGCATGCTGCGATTCAGGGGTTGCAAAGAGTCGGACACGACTGAGCGACTGAATTGAATATTCCGTTGTGTATATGTACCACATCTTTATCCATTCATCTTTTGATGGGCATGGTTATAATGACAATTGCAGTTGCCTAGGGCTCATCGGGGAGGAGATGAATGGCAAATGAGCAGGAGAAAATGTTTTAGGGTGCTGGAAATGTTCTGTATCTTGATTGTGGTGGTGGTGGTGGTAGCATAACTATGTAATTACCAAAATGCATTAGGCTCTACACTTAAAATGGATGAATTTTATTGAATGTCAATAATAACCAGATATAAATTCTAAGTTAAAAACTCCACATCATAAGCAAAGAACACATAAAGCATGGAGCACTTTGAAAATGGCAAAAATGAGTGTAAATAAAAACTATAAAGGTGTCTATTATGCTTAATCACTCAGTCGTGTGGGACTCTTTGCGACCCCATGGACTGCAGCCTGCCAGGCTTCCCTGTCCAGGTGGATGCTCCAGGCCAGAATACTGGAGTGGGTTGCCATGTCCTCTTCGAGGGATCTTCCAAACCCAGGGATCGAACCCAGGTCTCCCGCATTGCAGGCGTTCTTTACCATCTAAGCCACCAGGGAAGCCCAAAGGCATCCATGAGAAGAACTAAAAAGAGACCAAAAAGCGTGGAAAGGATCTACTGTGAGCCTGTGCGTGGTGGACGAAAGACAGATGGGACACAAGCATAAACACCGGGTAGAACAAGGGCGTGGCTCTGTGCTGGTTACAGAGCCCTGGCACATCGTTTGGTCCTCCCCTCCCTGGGAGTTAGGTAGGCTGGCACAGATTCTCCTGCTTTATAGAAACAGAGACTCAGAGAATAGGAGTTACTCACTCAGTTCATTACAGTCGCTCAGTTTTGTCCAGCTCTTTGAGACCCCATGGACTGCAGCACGCCAAGCCTCCCTGTCCATCACCAACTCCCAGACCTTACTCAGACTCATGTCCATTGAGTCAGAGATGCCATCCAACCATCTCACTCTGTCATCCCCTTCTCCTCCTGCCTTCAATCTTTCCCAGCATCAGGATCTTTTCAAATGAGTCAGTTCTTCATATCAGGTGGCCAAAATATTGGAGTTTCAGCTTCAGCATCAGTCCTTCCAATGAATATTCAGGACTGATTTCCTTCAGGATGGACTGGATTGATCTCCTTGCAGTCCAAGGGACTCTTAAGAGTCTTCTCCAACACCACAGTTCAAAAGCATCGATTTCTTCCGCGCTTAGCTTCTTTAGAGTCCAGCTCTCACATCCATACATGACCACAGGAAAAACCATAGCTTTGAGTCGACGGACCTTAGTTGGCAAAGTAATGTCTCTGCTGCTAGCAGAGACATTAATACTCGCTCAGGAAGCCGTATTAAGTAGCAAACAGGAAAGGGCATGCGTATTTCGAGAGCACTCAGTCCAGTTCGCCTTAAACCTGAGAAAAAGGAACCGGGAACCCTGGAAGCGCTGTGGCCGCCGCCCAGTCCTCCGGCGGTCTCCTCAGTCGCGCGTGGAGAAGCACCTTCCTCGAGCGGCGGCTGAGGGGGCGGGGCCTGGGCGCTGGCACTCCGCGGGCACGCAGCCCCACCCACGTCGGCGCCGTCGCGTGCGCGCGCAGCCGGGCAGGGGGCGGGGCCCCGCGGCGCGTCCGTTGCTAAGGCCGCGCCACCCCTGGCGACCGAGGGCCGCGGCCCGGCGCACGCGCCTGGGCGGACTCCGGTGCACTGTGGGATGGGAACCCGAGCGGCGCGTCGAGGCCGGAGCGGGCAGCGGAGGCGGCGGCGGGGCCGGCGGCGGCCCGGGAGCCGGGCTTAGGTTCTGCGGCCGGCGGGGCGCGGCCATGAACGCGGCGGTGGTGAAGCGGACGCAGGAGGCTCTGGGCAAGGTGATCCGGAGGCCGCCGCTGACCGAGAAGCTGCTGAACAAGCCCCCGTTCCGCTACCTGCACGACATCATCACGGAGGTGAGCGCCGGGCCGGGATCGGAACTGCGGTCTGGGCCGGGTCCCCGTGCGCGGACCGGGTGCGGGCCGGGGTGCGGGCTAGGGTGCAGGTCCGGGGGTCGGGGCCCATGTGGGATGTCGGCGTGCGGGCCGGAGACCGGGATGCGGATCGGCGGTCGGTGTTGGGGTGGGAGTCGGGGGACGGGGGTTGGGGGGTTTGGACCAAAGCTGGCGTCGGGATCGGACCTCCCGTCGCCGAGCGCTGCCCCTGCCCGAGGAGCCCGGCCTCGACGGGACGGATGACCCCCTGGGCCACCTTTCCCGGGTGTGTTCCGGCTCTTGGGGAGCATTCTTAGGCTTTCCGTCCTGCCCCACTCTTGTTAGAGCAGATCTCCCACTCAGCCTGGGAGGGCTGTTTCTGAGACTTTTTTCCCTTGCAGCGTCTGGCAGATGGAGAGTGTCTACAAATCCCAGGAGAAGGACATTATTTTCTTGTTAGCGCCCCACCCAAGTTTCCCTCCACCTGCTCCTGCTGTGGTCACTCCATTGTTGCTCCGTCGCTAAGTCCTGTCCGACTCTTCCCAACCCCACGGACTGCATGCAGCACGCCAGGCCTCCCTGTCCTTCACCACCTCCCGGAGCTTGATCAAACTCCTGTCCATTGAGTCGGTGATGCCATCCAACCATCTCATCCTCTGTCGTCCCCTTCTCCTCCTGCCTTCAATCTTTCCCAGCATCAGGGTCTTTTCCAGTGAGTCAGCTTTTCCCCATATTGGATGTTTTATCAATGCCTGTGGGTGGACTTATTGAAGGTGGTTGTCGGGGGACCTGGAAGGATGTAACTATAAGAACAGGGCTGTATTTGCTGATCGATGGCAGAGCATGCCTTGAGATTAGTTGTCTCACTCTCTTGCCCGCTGGCTGGCGGGTTCCTGAGTGACGGAGACTTGTTTGTTGGCACATCCCGGGCACGGTACACAGAAGGTGCACAGCAAACACTCACTGCTGAATGGAGTCAGTCGCGGCTCCCGTGACTCCAGTGTCAGCGCCCATTTCCATGGCGCGCCCGAGTGTGGTGTTGCCCTTGGGAGCCCAGGCATGCTCTCTGGGCTTCAGGAATCAGGTTCAATCTGCAGGTGTCCCGGCCTCCTACTCTTGCCCATGTTGGTCCTTAAACTTCACTTCTCGATCCTTCCAACAGGTTCGGCATCTTACTCTTCCACAAACTGTGCTTTACTTGTCTTTGCTCTCTTGACTTAGCTTATGATGTGGACCTCTCTGTGCGTATAAGCTGTGCTTAAAACTCTCAAAACTGACCCACATCCCCAGGGCTGTCTTGACTGGCCTCCTTGTTCTCCTCCTAAGCTAGTGCAGCCCCTAGACCGCCCTGGACAGTGTCTGGGGAAGGGACGAGGCTGTGTGGAGAGCCTGGTGGGACAGGGCTGTGTAGGGAGCCTTTAGGGGGAGCCAGGCCTTGAGTGGCATCACCTCTTCCTGTGAAATGGGCAAGTGGTGTCCTCTGACCCAGGAGGGATCCAGTCACTTAGCCAGGAGGTGAGTGGCTGACCGCACCGGTTGCTGCCCCAGCCGGACACTTTGATTTTCTGTGTTTGTCCTGTTTTCTCACTGAAACCAGAAAGCCAGGGAAGAGGCTGGGGGGGGGGCCCTGCATCTTTCTGTGGGTCCTGGTGTGGGCTTATCATGGTGGCTGCTGTCCCCACTTCCTCCAAGGTTGGAGGGGGGAGGAGAGTTCAGGCAGGAATCGGCTCCATTGCCAGGTAGCCAGACTGTGGGGAAGGAGTTTCGTGTTCCCCATTGGGATGCAATGGTCTGCTTTTTTGCTAATCTAAGGTCAAAAGTTGGACTGTGAAGAAAGCTGAGTGCCAAAGAATTGATGCTTTTGAACTGTGGTGTTGGAGAAGACTCTTGAGAGTCCTTTGGACTGCAAGGAGATCCAACCAGTCCATTCTGAAGGAGATCAGTCCTAGGTGTTCTTTGGAAGGAATGATGCTAAAGCTGAAACTCCAATACATTGGCCACCTCATGCGAAGAGTTGACTCATTGGAAAAGACTCTGATGCTGGGAGGGGTTGGGGGCAGGAGGAGAAGCGGATGACAGTGGATGAGATGGCTGGATGGCATCACCGACTCGATGGACGTGAGTTTGAGTGAACTCCAGGAGTTGGTGATGAACAGGGAGGCCTGGCGTGCTGCGATTCATGGGGTCGCAAAGAGTCGGACACGACTGAGTGACTGAACTGAAGGTCAAAAGTAATTTCTCTACCTGTGTAAAGATAAGTATGTTAATTGTCACTTATTTGATAAAGATGTTAGAACAACTGACATATGGAAAGCGTTTTCAAATAATACATGATGATTCTCTTAGCAAAATTCTTTACTACCCCTGAGTATCGTGTTCAAATCACCATGTTTTAGAGTTTTAGTTACTGCTAAGCTAACTCTGTATCTTTCATAACTTGGAGCATTGATCCTATGAAATTAATGCCTCTTGTTGCTGGAAATGATTGCTCACAAGTTTACACTGTCAGCACACTAGAAAAACCTCAAAAGGAGCAAAATGAACAAGTTCTAGGAATATTAGATGCTCTTAATATTCCACTTCATACAGGAAAGCCTGGCGTGCTGCAGTCGTGGGGTTGCAGAGTCGGGTACAACTTAATGACTGAACAACAACTCTTAATGTTCTACCTGTCTTATCAGGGGAAATAACAGCATAGCTGTTGAGCGGTTTGAAAAGTATAAGCTAGCTAGTTGTAGCTTGGTCTTAAAGAAGGAACTTGGTATTAGTGTGGCACTGTCTATTTTTTTTAAAAGCATGTCTTATGGTAATAAGTACTCTTTATATCCACCAGGACACACACTTATAGGCATATTCATCCTTACCACATACGAGTGCAGTCTGATCTTTTCTGTTTGGTTTTATTTTTTAAAAATAGGCTTACTGCTACCCATTGCATTGACTTTATAGTGACCTGCCACAGGAGAACCAATGGTCTGAGAGGACCCAGGGCCCTGGTGTGTCTGGGGGTGGGGAGGGGCAGAAAGCATCACCAAGCCTGACTGAGGGGTAGCTGGGAGGTCCAGGTGGACTGGGGAGAGGGAGTGGTGAGGGGACCAAAAAAAAAGTGATGTGGCAACAGACCACCCCCTCCCCCCAGGCCCCCTGCAGAGTCCCAGGAAGCAATTGATGCAGTGGTGTGGAGAAACCCAGGCCGGCAAGTCCCCTTTCTTCCCCAGATCCTTGCTCTCCACTGCTCTGAGCGACCCTCAAAAGATGCCTGTTTCTGCTTTTGGACCTCTCGGGGCCTCCTTGTGGTCCTGAGGCTGAGTCTGTATTTCCTAATGACTTTGAAGGCCACCTGGGTTAGGCCCCTGCTGGCTCTCTGGCCTCAGGCGCCTCCTGTCAAAGGCCATCTGCCCCTTGAACGGACCCGCTTGGCCCCGGACCTTGTGGGACTGTATCTCTGGCCTGGCACGTGCTCCCTCAGATCTTCTCTGGTCTCAGCTTGGATAGGCTTTGCTCCGGGAAGTGTTCCCAGACACCCTGGGCCCTCCTGCACTTGGATCAGGGGAAATCCTGTCCCCACTTAGCGCCCTGCAGGTCCGTCATGTTTACCTATCCTGGCAGTCAGATTTACTTCTATGAGGATCAGGCGGACTCTGCCTGGGACGAGGATCCCGCACATAGAAGACGCTGGAATGCATGTCATGTCACTGGATGGAGGACGTCTGGGTGTGGACAGAGCCTGGTGCCCTCAGCGTGGGGCAGTGGGCACGGCTGAGTCCCGGGCTGTCCTAGGGTGCCGACCGTGACCTTGCCTTTTCTTTTGAAGGTGATCAGGATGACGGGCTTCATGAAGGGCCTCTACACGGACGTCGAGATGAAGTCCGACAACGTCAAGGTAGGTGGGAGACGCTCTCCCGGAGGACTTCAGAAGCTGTGCTCTGGGGCTGGAGCACGAGGCTGGTGGCTCTGGGAGTGCCCAGCGGCCTCCTCACCTCAGCTTCCTCCAGCAGCTGTATGGCACGCTACATCAGCCTTCAGAAACGCAGCTAGTGTTCCAGAGGTGGGTGCCAGCCCATTGCCTGAAAGGAAAAGCTTTACCGAACTTTTATTTGGTGGTAGTGGTTATTAAGAGTCAGGAGTTCTAAATCTGACACACACCTAAAAATAGCTTTTTGTCCAAACAGGAAACTGGGCCTGTTGAACATCCTCAGGATAGTGCAAGCTCTTTTTCAAATATTTTAATATCTGTGTTTCAAATGGATATCTTTCAGGATAAAGATGCAAAAATTAGCTTCCTGCAGAAAGCCATAGACGTGGTGGTCATTGTCTCCGGAGAGCCGCTGTCGGCGAAACCGGCTCGGATCGTGGCAGGGCACGAGCCCGAGAGGACCAACGAGCTGCTGCAGAGAATCGGAAAGTGCTGTCTCAGCAAGGTAGCGCCACCCGCCCCAGAGCTGGGAGCTGTGCATACCCGGGAGCGTGACACGCCTGGGAGGGCGACCAGGCGGGCCACCCCGGGCAGTGGGCAGCGTTGGAGGAGTGGGGTTTAGCCCTGTCCCTGCAGTCCGATCCCCGCTCTCCTGGAGCCTGGGAGTTAACAGCCGTGGTTTAAAGCTCTGCAGTGAACAGACGAGCGAGTGCCGGGTGCAGGTTTCCCGAGCGGTCAGTGTGCAGTAGGGGCGCTTTGGGTGCCCTGCCGGGGGCACATGGCCAGAGGCTGCACACCCAGCCTCTGAAGCCCTGTGCTGCTCCTCCCCTTGGGTCCCTTTTCAGAGCCCGAAACTGTTTCCAGCTCGGGTGGCCAGAGTGGCCGGAGGAGCTGTTTCTCTCCGTCTGTGAGGTTTACGGGGTGTCCCTGTTCTCTGCCGGCCTTTCCAGTCCCCCTCCCGCTTCCCGTCCTCTCCTCCCTGTCCCCAGAGGAGTGTGTGCGGAGCCCTGCTTCCTTCTGAGAAACCCCATGTGCTCGTGCGGGGGCCGGATTTCCTGGGGTCCTCACCACGGGCTGGAATCCTGGCCTCTCTGGCCTCTCCGTCCCTCTGGGGCTGCTGGAGGAGGTCTTCCCTTGGGCCCTCCTCCTTCCTGGGATCTGAGTAGCCCCCAGCGGAGCAGAGCTGGACCTCTGCCAGGGGCGTGGGGAATACAGCCCTTGATGGAAGTGATGGGCTGGAGGCCGGGGGCTCGCCTTCCACGCTGCTGAGGTGGGAGAGGCGGGCTCCAGCCCACATGGCAGGCAGGGAGTGGGGAGTGGGGTGAGACTGGCTCCTGGGGCCGCAGGAGACCCCCGCCTGGCGGGTCCAAGGCTTGGCGACTCAGCTGCCCCAGATCCTGCTCGATGCTCCCTTTCCAGAAGCGGATCTGAGGAGTGATTGTTGCTGAATCCTCTGCCCCCAGGGGCGCCTCGCGAAGCCCCGCCCCTCCGGTCCTGGGCTCTCCTCGCCCCCTGGTGCCTGCCCCCAGGTCTCCTGCCCTGCCCGCCGCCTCGCTCACGCTGCGGGTTTCTCAGGGCCGAGCTGCCTCCCCCGCAGCCCGTGGGGTCGGCTGCTCCTCCCTGGGTCCCATCATGGTCCCCTGGCGCACTGCACCGACTTGGTGGTTGTGTTTGGCCGTCTTGCTGGTGCGCAGCGTGGCCTTGGACCTTGGTCTAGTGCCCGGCGTGCGACGGGCACTCGGCACAGGCTTGCGGAAAGAGGAAGTGCGTGGGCAAGGGGACTCCTGACCGAGGTGTCCGGGACTCCGGGGGCAGTCAGGGACGCTGCCCAGGGGGTTTTGGCGTCTGACGGGGCTCCAGTGAGGTCGTTCCTTGGGCCGCCTTCTGTGGCCCTGTGAGAGGTGCGGGCAGCTAGCACACGCGGCCACGCTTGGCAGCTTGGGTGGCGGGAAGTGGGGTTCGCTTAGCTTGAGCGGACTCTGGTGTTAAGGACTGGAAATGCTGGAAGGGACAGGTCTAGGCGGTGCTGTACGTTGTCTGTGATAAAATTCATTTCCTTTAGGAGACAAAGAGTCCGTTTAATGAACAGTCTTTGCTGACGCTTGTGTATTAAGTGTACTGATTTCATTGCAACCTTACGTTTTCTCTCCTCCCCTTGGGACCAGCTCTCCAGTGACGACGCGGTGAAGAGGGTGTTGGCCGGAGAGAAGGGGGACACGAAAGGACGGCTCTCACTGACGTCCAGACCGCAGGAACTGGATAATAAGAACGTGAAGGAAGACGAGTCCAGGGTTCAGAAAGACAGAGAGGTGAATGCAGGTTCAGTTCAGTTCAGTCGCTCAGTCGTGTCTGACTCTTTGCGACCCCATGAATCGCAGCACGCCAGGCCTCCCTGTCCATCACCATCTCCCGGAGTTCACTCAGACTCACATCCATCGAGTCCGTGATGCCATCCAGCCATCTCATCCTCGGTCGTCCCCTTCTCCTCCTGCCCCCAATCCCTCCCAGCATCAGAGTCTTACGTGTGTCTAGAATAGCGGGGCCTTTTGCGGTTCAGGTAGATAATTTGTAAGTGATGCTGTTACTTGGCTTTTTATTTTCCAGGATAGAGGAAATTCTGAACCAAATGAGAGAAGTACAAGCAGAGATCAGAAACAGAAAGAGGACTTAAAGGAAGAAAGCAAACCCCNGAGTCTTACGTGTGTCTAGAATAGCGGGGCCTTTTGCGGTTCAGGTAGATAATTTGTAAGTGATGCTGTTACTTGGCTTTTTATTTTCCAGGATAGAGGAAATTCTGAACCAAATGAGAGAAGTACAAGCAGAGATCAGAAACAGAAAGAGGACTTAAAGGAAGAAAGCAAACCCCGAGAGAAGGAAAGGGACAAGGCCAAGGCCAAGGAGAATGAGCGGGACAGACACAAAGAGCCGGAGCGAGACAAGCACCGCGAAGGGGACCGCGAGCGCGCCAAGAACCGGGCGCGGCCGGACAGGGAGAGGGACCGGCTGGACAGGGAGAGGGACCGGGACCGCGGCCCCCGGGAGCGCGACAAGGACGCGGAGCGCCGGAGCGAGGGCGGGAAGGAGAAGGAGCGCGGCAAGGAGCGGGAGCGGGAGCGGGAGCGGCGGCGGCTGCGCAACGGGGAGCTCTGCAGGGACCCCGAGCCCGAGCGGAGCCGCGAGCGCGACCGGCCCGAGAAGAAGGTGCGCGCCCTGGGGCCGCTCCGCCGCCCGCCCGCAGAGAGCGCGGGCTCCCCGCGAAGATTCAGACCGCGTCTCGCTGCAGTGTGACGGGGAGACCGCATTTATGTCCCCCGCCCTAAAATCACGGCCAGCCCGGAGTCCTCGCAGAACCCCAGGGTGCTGTCTGCCGCGTGCACGTGTGTCGGGGTGTTTTTCTGGGGGGCGGCAGACCCCCCCCACCTTGTGAGCGGTTCCTAGGTCGCCCGCTGTGTGGGGGGCTCCCCCCGGGCCGTGGGCCTGGCCGCCTGCATTCAGGGTGAGGGCCGCTTTCTAAGTCTCTGAGGCATTAGCCAGGTCAGTGCAGTGAGACCCCAGCTTACTGAATTCCTGCTCAATTCAAGTTCTCAGGTAAATTTAGGATTTTCCAGAAAATTTGTTTGGTTTCAGGCAGTGTTTATTTTTGTTGTTGTTTCCTTAGATGTTCAGGTTATTTTGGAGTCTCTGTAGATAGGGTAAGCCTCCTGTCAGGGCTGGCATGCGGACTCTGGTTCTTGGGGGACATTCCATAACTGTAAAGTGCCCTGGGAAGGCCCTGGAAATTCTCCAGCCACTTGGAAGGAGGAAGCTGAGGTCTGGACCAGTTCAGGGTCCCCCCCGAGGGGGTGGCAGGTGGCGAGGGGCCAGGCTGAGCCCCCCCTGTCCTGCTGCGATGGCCATCTGGTTTTGGGGCTTGGCATCCCGGGGGTGTGGCTCTGGCAGGTGAGCGGGCCTCTGGGACCAGCCCGGCGCCAGGCCTGGAAGCTGGTCTTTTTGGTGGTTCTGTTGGTAATGTTAGCGTGCCACCTGGAACCTTGGGGTCCCCCAGGAGCATCCAGAAGTCAGGTAGCCCACCATGCGGTATGTGTCATAAAAACTGAGACACCATCATCCCCCCAATTTCTGTGCACCACCATCCCCCCCCGCCCCCGCCATTTCTGCCTCTGTTTAAATGGGATCTAAGGAAAGTCTTTTCCTCTGACCTGGCTTTTTGTGGCGCTCAGACATTCCCGTGCATTTTGCTGTGCCCTGCCTGGGCACCTTCTCTGCCGTCCAGGCCTTCAGACCCAGGGTCCCCCTGTGATGTGTCCCGGGGTTCCTGGTGGTGTGCCTGCTGCTATGGGTGGACACCCGGGCTATGCTGCACTGAGTGAGCATCTGAGACAGGGTGATGGGACCGATCCTGCACCCAGCTGGTCATGCTTGGCCCGAGTGGGTGTGCACAGACCTGTCGTGGTGATCCTGCTGGCCCGGCTCCTCTGTGTCCGTCTGGGGCTCCGCTGTGGAGCATGGTTTTGGGGGGCATGCTGCGCTTTCCCCCGGGAGCCCCCCAGAGGCCTGAGCTCCAAGGCTTCTGTGAGGGCAGCTCTGGGAGGAGGAGACGGCTCTCACCCGTGTCCTGCCAGGTGGTCTGATCGGATCTCTTGACGTAGAAGAGACGCTGGTGACATGTTCTTAGCCTGTGAAACCCTGAGTGTGTCCCCGTGTGGCGGTGGGGGTGTGAGGTCAGAGTGGCCACGTCGGGGTGCTCCCTCCTTGCGTGTTTGTGGGCAGCTGAGTGCTGTGGGCGGGGGACCCGGGCACGGAGCCCGGCCCACACAGGAACTGCTTCGGATGCAGTCTGCTGCTTCATAATGAAGTCACAAAGACACTGAATTGTTGAAATATTGAGCAGGCGCCCATTGCTTTTCATGGAGGAAAACCTCAGCAGCTGTGTCCCTTCTCCCTATGTTGACACGTGTCTAAGAGTTGACTTAAGTGCAGGGCTTCCTCAGGTGTTGATTTAACCTCTTACAGTTTGGATGTCATGTTTGTCTTGAGAGCATTCGCATCGCACAGTCTGAAGCCTTTGCTCCGTCGGGAAGTGAGAGTGGTTTCCTCTCGGAGGCTGAGACCAGGGCAGTGTTGCCCTGGGTGTCAGAGCTCCTTTCTGCTCCAGATCCCCTGTGTGTCCCTGGAACGTTTGCGGGAAGCTTGGCCTGGCGGAGGGAGGGACCGTGGGGGAGATGCTGCTCCCTGCTGTTTTTACCCCCTCTCCCCGCTGCCAGGCCCTGGCTCTAATACCCGTGGCCTTCCGGCCGCCCTTGGGGGGGTCCTGGCCGACCCGAGGCTGCTGGGGTCGGGGGCTGGGTGTTGGGGCTGGGGCACAATGTGGCACTCCTGTGTGAGTGGTTTGTCTTGCTGTCCGTCAGCCTTAGAGAAAGCGTCTCGATGGTTATTTTTTTAAATTTTATTTTTACTTTATTTTACTTTACAATACCATATTGGTTTTGCCATTCATTGACATGAATCCACCATGGGTGTATATAAGCTCCCAATCCTGAATCCCCCTCCCCTATCATCTCTCTGGATCATCCCCCGGGATCATCCCCGTGCACTAGCCCCAAGCATCCTGTATCCTGTATTGAACATAGGCTGGCGCTTCATTTCTTACGTGATAGTATACATGTTTCAATGCCATTCTCCCAAATCATTGATGCCTTTTTAGATGTTACGGACTTGAGTAATTCTATAGTTTGAATTTTTTTTTTTTTACAGTCATCAAGCTCAGGAGAGATGTCTAAAAAGTTATCAGATGGATCTTTTAAAGACCCCAAAGCTGAAACAGAGGTAAAATTTGAAAAATAACTTTAAGAGATGTAAACCTATAGCTGTGCTGAGACAGGACGTGCTGTGCCGTGGTCCTTCCTGGAGCCTGGGGCCTCAGGCGCGGGAGCCCACGTCTGTTCAGTTGTAAGAGGAACGGTGTCGGTGGTCTCCTGCCTGTGAAGTAGGTGGGGCGTGTGCACCCTCTGGGTTTCTGAGGCAGACTCCGGGGACTCCTTGTACCTTTGTTTGACAGGTGTGACGGATGGCGTGCAGAGGGGCCGGGTCATGGCATGGGAGCAGGTGGGTGGCTCTTTAGGTCAGTGTCGGGGGATTAAGTCACCAGGCAGACGGGACGGAGGGCTGGCTGGAGGGGCCCGTCTTGCTGCGCTTGGCCTGGGGGCACCCTGCACCGTGCTCCCCCTGGATGGGGTATGGTCCAGGACAGTCGGGAAGTGAGAGTGGTTTCCTCTCGGAGGCTGAGACCAGGGCAGTGTTGCCCTGGGTGTCAGAGCTCCTTTCTGCTCCAGATCCCCTGTGTGTCCCTGGAACGTTTGCGGGAAGCTTGGCCTGGCGGAGGGAGGGACCGTGGGGGAGATGCTGCTCCCTGCTGTTTTTACCCCCTCTCCCCGCTGCCAGGCCCTGGCTCTAATACCCGTGGCCTTCCGGCCGCCCTTGGGGGGGTCCTGGCCGACCCGAGGCTGCTGGGGTCGGGGGCTGGGTGTTGGGGCTGGGGCACAATGTGGCACTCCTGTGTGAGTGGTTTGTCTTGCTGTCCGTCAGCCTTAGAGAAAGCGTCTCGATGGTTATTTTTTTAAATTTTATTTTTACTTTATTTTACTTTACAATACCATATTGGTTTTGCCATTCATTGACATGAATCCACCATGGGTGTATATAAGCTCCCAATCCTGAATCCCCCTCCCCTATCATCTCTCTGGATCATCCCCCGGGATCATCCCCGTGCACTAGCCCCAAGCATCCTGTATCCTGTATTGAACATAGGCTGGCGCTTCATTTCTTACGTGATAGTATACATGTTTCAATGCCATTCTCCCAAATCATTGATGCCTTTTTAGATGTTACGGACTTGAGTAATTCTATAGTTTGAATTTTTTTTTTTTTACAGTCATCAAGCTCAGGAGAGATGTCTAAAAAGTTATCAGATGGATCTTTTAAAGACCCCAAAGCTGAAACAGAGGTAAAATTTGAAAAATAACTTTAAGAGATGTAAACCTATAGCTGTGCTGAGACAGGACGTGCTGTGCCGTGGTCCTTCCTGGAGCCTGGGGCCTCAGGCGCGGGAGCCCACGTCTGTTCAGTTGTAAGAGGAACGGTGTCGGTGGTCTCCTGCCTGTGAAGTAGGTGGGGCGTGTGCACCCTCTGGGTTTCTGAGGCAGACTCCGGGGACTCCTTGTACCTTTGTTTGACAGGTGTGACGGATGGCGTGCAGAGGGGCCGGGTCATGGCATGGGAGCAGGTGGGTGGCTCTTTAGGTCAGTGTCGGGGGATTAAGTCACCAGGCAGACGGGACGGAGGGCTGGCTGGAGGGGCCCGTCTTGCTGCGCTTGGCCTGGGGGCACCCTGCACCGTGCTCCCCCTGGATGGGGTATGGTCCAGGACGTGCCCTCCTGGGGGTGTTTAGAGTCCCCCTTACTTCATCATCCAAACTGCAGCTCGAAAAGTGTATCTGGGCAGCCACAGGGAAGATGGACAGGCATGGAGTGGACGCTGCGGGGCTGGCTAGGGCTCCACATGGCGGCTTGAGAGAGGGGTCGGCGGGGAACTGCACAAGAGGCCAGAGGGTCGGCCTGTGGTGTCTCCCGTGGTTTATTGCTCTGTTTAGACAACACTGAGTAGGTTTGCACTCTCAGAGTTGTTCACAAGCGCACTGAAGTACTCAAGCTTGTATCGACAGAGGTCGAGTCCTCATAAACTCAGCTGATAAGATAGTGATTCTCGAGGGATGGTCCGTAGGTGGTTGACCTTCTTAGGGCTGTACAAAAAATGTGGGATTCTGTGTGAGGGTGAAGGAGGGTTCAGCTTCCTCTGACCCCGCTCAGGCCCTGCTGCCCCGATTGCCTTCAGCTCCCCGCTTGGAGCATCTGGGTGTGGTCCTGTTCCCTGTTGGCTCTTTCCTTGCGCTTGGATAATAGACCTGCTCATGATGCATGATGTTGCTATGCGGGGCATCAGTTAATTTTCTTTCTTTCTTTCTTTTTTTTTTTTAAAGACTGAAATTTCCACCAGAGCATCCAGGTCAGTGACAACAAAGACGTCAAAGCGGCGATCCAAGAATTCAGTGGAAGGTACTGCACAGTTTATCACATAATGTATCTGAAAGTGTTAGACTCTTGGCCTTAACCACAGCATCCACTAGGGAAAGGCTTCTGTGGATAGAAAGCAGGTTTGCCTTTGAAAGGCATGCACAGAGACCGTGCAAAAATGATGCAGATATGTGGCTTTCATACCCACACGCACGTGTGTGCACCTGCACACGTGTGTGAGCTCACGACACCAGGGACAGAGGACACCTCTTTGCTGGAGATCTGTGTTCTGATCTGAAAGATATGATTCAGTGTTATTTTTCTAGAGGTGTTTGTTAGTCTTCCGTGTCTCTGCCTCTTCTGAATGGGTGGGCTAGTTGCGTCCTGATACAGGGTGGACATGGAGAGCATCCTGCTCTTAGACTGGTGGCGGTTATTTCACGGGCTGTCTAAAACAGCGTTTAAAACAAGAGCAGAAATTGTCCCTGGGGGTCATGCTGAAAGCTGGAGCTGAAGCAGATGAGCCTGGCCTGGGTTTGCCCGAGGGTGCTGCCTTGTTATGACAGACCAGGGAAAGAGTGTCAGTCTGCCCAGGGGTGGGAGGGGCAGATGGAGGCCAGCAGTGCTGGAGGCTTTCAGTGGAAGCATGGGGAGTAACTTTGAATGAGTAGTAGTTGTTCCTGAGCGTCATCTTTTCCCTAAATTGTAAACCTTAAAGTAAGTGTAGCTGGGATGTAGTAGTTGAGATCCTTCACTGAGACATTAAGCTTAGATGGTGCGTTTTGATCTTTGACGTTGGTAAATGAGTTAGTGACCGTTTTTGTGCCAGACACTTCTTCTGCCTCTCGGGCCCTCTCTGTGGGACAGGTTCCCAGGTCTGATTCCTGGCACAGATGCTAGTACGGACATCCGGAGGTTTCAGCTGCGGTGGGCACTGTCCCAGTCCTCTTCCTTATGCTTTCTTCCGGGATTTGTTTTGAGCCTTTGCTGATTTTCACAGACAGAAAGTGCTCAGAGTCTGAGTGCCCTTAATCTGCGTGAACCCCTTTAACGTTAGGGACATCTGCCAATTTTTTTTTTGCTTCCCTGATAGCTCAGCTGGTAAAGAGTCCGCCTGCAATGTTGGAGAACCCGGTTTGATTCCGGGGTTGGGAAGATCCCCTGGAGAAGGAATAAGCTACCCACTCCAGTATTCTGGCCTGAAGAATTGCATGGACTGTGTAGTCGCCAATTTTTCAATAAGTATCTGTTTCTTGTATCTTCCCAGGCTTTTAATTCTGATTGTGTTTGGTTTCTGACTTGCCTCGGTGTGGATTTCTATGCAGCACCAATCCGCTTGTGTGGTCTGCCCAGGGGCTTGAGAGATGAAGATCCGTGTCCCCACGGTTGCTCTCCGGGTGCCCCAGGGTCGCCCCTGGCTGGCGGTGCCTTCTTGCCTGCTCTGCACTCTCCCCGCCGGCCGTCTGGGGTCTGGAGTCTGCCGTTTCTGTTTCCCTTTTTCTCTTCTGTTTCACTGTCAGTGCCCTGGCATTTTTCTTTTCAAAAAAAAAAAAAAAATACAAAGCCGTTTTATTTGCTTATTATTGGAGAGACATTTTCCAGTCGCTTGAGTTCCATGAGTCAGAGAGTCCCACCTCCCACGAAACAGGCTTGTCAGGAGGTGCCTGCCCTTGGGTGAGGCCTAGGCTTTGTTCCTGGGGCGCCTGGATCCCGCTGCTTTCCAGTTAGACAGGGGGTTCCCTCTCCAGAGGCGTGTGTGCGGTGCTCGGGTGGGTCCGCCAGGCAGGGATCGCTCAGTTGTTTCTGGAAATGGTATCTTTCTTCGCCTCATTAATTTTTTGGTGATCATTGTTGGAATATATGCAGAAGCTTTACTGATTTATGTGGCTGTGTCTTCAATCTAGCCTGGATCAAATCTTAACACAGAGTTGTTGCACTGGTTCTTTTCATTTTCTAAGCTGACGGTCATGTCATCTGCTTTTCTCGTCTAATAACTCAGGATGTTTGCATCTGAGTTGACTGGTGAGCTTGTACCATCAGTTCAGTTCAGTCGCTCAGTCGTGTCCAACTCTTTGCGACCCCATGAATCGCAGCACGCCAGGCCTCCCTGTCCATCACCATCTCCCGGAGTTCACTCAGACTCACATCCATCGAGTCCGTAATGCCATCCAGCCATCTCATCCTCGGTCGTCCCCTTCTCCTCCTGCCCCCAATCCCTCCCAGCATCAGAGTCTTTTCCAATGAGTCAACTCTTCTCATGAGGTGGCCAAAGTACTTAGATTTCTCAAGAGGCAGGTCAGGTGGTCTGGTATTCCCATCTCTTTCAGAATTTTCCACAGTTTATTGTGATCCACACAGTCAAAGGCTTTGGCATAGTCAATAAAGCAGAAGTAGATGTTTTTCTGGAACTCTTTTGCTTTTTCCATGATCCAGCGGATGTTGGCAATTTGATCCCTGGTTCCTCTGCCTTTTCTAAAACCAGCTTGAACATCAGGGAGTTCACGGTTCATGTATTGCTGAAGCCTGGCCTGGAGGATTTTGAGCATTACTTTCCTTTTATATGGTCTTTAAGAGATTTGGTTATCAGAGATTTGCTGGCTTTACGACATTAAGCTCTACTAAGCTACTGACAAATAGGTGGACTCTTTTTTCTTCCCTGCCTACTCGCCGAGCGCAGACCTAATAACCCCAGGTCCTCAACTGGCACAGCTGGCGCTGCCCCCTCTTGTAACGGGTAGCGTTTGGGCAAGTGTCCGGTGGCCAGGAGGTGTGTGAGACACAGGTGCTCTGTGTTCCTGCTGAAAAGAGAAGCCTTGAGTTTACTAGAAGGGTGGGGGTGGGGGGAGTGTCACGCTTGTTGAGCACACTGAGAATCTGACAGCCATTCCAGAATCTCTAGAGGATTGAAAAAGCATTCTGCTTAAGAATATGAGAGGTTTTTTTTTTTTTTTTTTTTTTTGCTTATTCTTAACTAGTGAATTGTAGCAAAGTGAAGCACTTTCAGCTAGGGAATGCATTTTAATTTCATTTGTTCAATAATGTGCAGCATTACCAATTAATACATATTTTCATTGTGCAATTTCACGTCAGGAAGAAGGGACTCTAGAACCAGTGAAAATAATCTCTCCCCTGAAAAAGAACGTAACTCTTCCTCCAGTAAAGCTAAGAAGGAGCATGCCGTGAAACAGTTCGGTAAGACTGAGTGAGCCCCAGGGGAGGCTGAGAGTGCACGCCGGCGAGTCGAAACCTTTAGCTGCCGGATCCTCTGCTTGGCCACCGAGCTGCTGCCCTGGAGATGCGCCTGCTCGGCTCTGGGAGGGGGCCCTGGCGCTGGAGCACTGCCCTCCAGGGCAGAGGGGCCGCCGACCCAGGGGTCTGAGCCACAGAGCACCCCACCCCCAAGTGAAGGTTCCCTGCCACAGATCAGGCCCTGGCCCATGGTCCACAGGAGGCTTCCATTGTTCTGCAAATGTCTGTGGGGTCCCTGCCCTCATGGAGAGTTTGCTCTAGAGGGAGAAGACAGATAAGGAGAGGTCAGGGTGTATACCTTCTATTAGATAATAAGGAGAGGTCAGGGAGTATACCTTTTCTGTTAGATAATAAGGAGAGGTCAGGGTATATACCCTGTGTTAGATAATAAGAAGAGGTCAGGCCTACACTTTCTATTAGATAATAAGGAGAGGTCAGGGTATACACCTTCTATCAAATAATAAGGAGAGGTCAGGGTGTACACCTTCTGTTAGATAATAAGGAGAGGTCAGGGTGTATACATTCTGTGAGATAGTAAGGAGAGGTCAGGGTATATACCCTCTATTGTATAATAAGAAGAGGTCAGGGTGTACACCTTCTGTTAGATAATAAGGAGAGGTCAGAGTGTACACCTTCTATCAGATAATAAGGAGAAGTCAGCATATATACCCTCTATTGTATAATAAGGAGAGGTCAGAGTGTACACCTTCTATCAGATAATAAGGAGAGGTCAGGGTGTACACCTTCTATCAGATAATAAGCAGAAGTCAGGGGATATACCCTCTATTAGATAATTAGCAGAGGTCAGGGTGTATACCCTCTATTAGATAATAAGGAGAGGTCCAGGTGTACACTTTCCTATTAGTTTAGCAAAGAGCCTTTTGAAGGGAAAGGAAGCCTAGAGGGGTGGGGGTCTGGGGCCGGGGTGTCTGCACAGAGTCAGCTCGGATCACTGAGCACATGAGCTGTGGGTGTCCAGGATTGGCCAGAGGCCCATCGCTGGGACAGCCTTGCCTGTTTGTGAGCCTGGGAGCCGGGTGGAGAGGCTGGAGCAGAGAGAGAGCAAGTGACCGGAGACCGGGCTCCTGAGTGGCAGGCTGGGTTCGTCAGGGGCTGCGTCTGCCGGGCGGGCTGTTTAAGTGTGAACGCAGCCCCTGGGGGCGTCCAGCAGAACGGAGACCAGCCCAGGCTTGAGAAGCGCCCCCATTAAAACTGAAGGGAGCAGGAGTGAGGTGGAGAGCCACCAGGGGCTGAGGCTGTGTGCAGGTAGCAGGCCGTGACCAGGGGCTCGAGGGTCCCTGCCGGGATCGGGGTGGGGTGGCGGGCGTGCTGATGCCCCTATAGGGCCTGCTGGCGGCACCTGTTCCCGAGGAGAGGGGTCGGAGGGAGGGTCAGTCCTGGGGGCCAGAGCCTGACCCTGGGTGGTGTCGTTTATGGCCGCGGGGAAAGCTGTGGGAGAAGCTGGTTGGTGGAGCGAGTGGCTGGGCGAGGATTTCTGTCCTGGAGGCATTACCTTCAAGGCACTCGTGAGACAGCCGGGTAGAGGTGTTGGGACCACGGGCCAGCGTGTGGCCTGGGGCTCAGGGAGAGACCTGGAGAAGCCGGCGTTAACGTGAAAGAAGCTGGGAATTCCCGGGGCAGCATAGGACCCTCATGCAGTGACTCATCTCGAGGAGCAGGGCGCCCAGGATTCAGGGTCGGAGAGGAGGGACGGCTCTGGCAGAGGAGACACAGGCTGGCACGGTGGAGGCGAGTTTGGAGAGGGGCATCCTGAAGCCAGGGAAGCGGGGCGTCTTACCAGCGTCCCGTGGAGACGGAGGACTGGCCGTTGAGTAGACGGGACAGCTAGTTGGTGACCTTGGCAGAAACCTCTGTGAATCCCTACAAACCAAAGCAACCGGATACAAAGGCCATTGCAATATTTAAATCTGTCATTAACTATTTCATGTCAGGAAGAAAGGAGAATATTGTTTCAGCTAAAATTTTAGACCCCATAGTGCCTGGATTAAATAATGAACCAGATCAGGAAACTACAACTTCAGAAATAGGTGAGAAAAATATGTTCTTTAGATTCCTCACTGTTTTGATAAGAAACATTTACATCTCAGTTTGGTTTTCTTTTTTTTATTATTATTATTCCCAGCACTTTAATGTTCATCTGATTCTTTTCATAATGTATTGAAGACCCAAAATGACTTGATATTCTGTTTGCTTTAATCTGCTAAGTTTTATAATGAAAAAGAGTAACTGAGCTTGACGTTATTAACCTTTTCATGCCTTTTTATGTGTGACGTTTCTGAATCTAAGTCAAAGTGCTTTCTTTTATCTTGGCTGCTAGAAATGGTGTGGATAGATAGAGAATTATCTTTCATTTCTCCAGACTACTCTGCTGTGTTCTATTAAGAAAATGCTCCACCATAAATGGGCTTCCCCCGTGGCTCAGTGGTAAAGAATCTGCCTGCAGTGCGGGTTCTATCCCTGGGTTGGGGAGATCCTCCGGAGGCAGAAATGGCAGCCGGCTCCAGTCTTGTTGCCTGGAAACCCCCTTGGACAGAGGAGCCTCGTGGGTTGCAGAGTCGGACGCGACTGAGCGCGAGCGTGGCCTTGCCGCAGGAAATGTTTTAAGGTGCTCGGAGCTCCTGGGAACCGTGTCCCCATGGCGCACCCTTTACATTTGAGGCTGGCAGTGACGTGTGCACACGTCCTCGCCCGCTGGTACGGTGAGGTTAGATGTGCGGATTCGGAATTTCAGTGGGATCATCCGAGATGACAACTGAGTGTCGTCTTCTGTGATGCTTAGCTCAGTTCTTCAGAAGTGTGGCAATTCTTGAGTGACATTTAAGGGGGAAGATAGTGTAAATCTTGACTTCAGGGAAAGGTAACCATTTTTCTGGGCTGAGCTTGCCTCAGATCTAGCTGGTTAGTAGACATTCAGTAGTTGTAACTAGAATAGCAGCAGGCCCATCTTTCTGTGCTTGCATTCTGCCTTTCCTCATTTTTTTTTCGCTTTTCTAAGAGATGTATGTGCAAGCCTTCTGCTCCACTGTCGGTTCAGCAGCGACCGTCCGTGGTGTTTCTGTTCCAAGTAGGTCAGCCCTGTGCGGTTTATCTGGGTCTTGAGCAGTGTGGGGGACGAATGACCTACATCGGGGCAGAGCGCTTTCTTACAGATGGACACTCCGTTCTCAGTGACCACACGGGTTGCGCCATTCAGCCGCATCTCGTGATGGTTTGTTTCACTTCTGTGGGAGCTTTTCTCAGCCCCTCGGGGGTCCCTGAGCCGTGGGAAAGGGGAGTGGGCCAGGGGGTGAAGCTGGAGTGAGAGGTTGCCCTGAGCGGGGAGCCGGGCGGCCCACGTGGACACGCCTCGCCTCCAGAGCCAGACCCGCGTCCCTGCTGGCCTGGAGCGAGCTGCAGGGTTAGGCCCGCGTCCCTGCTGGCCTGGAGCAAGCAGCAGGGCTAGGCCCGCGTCCCTGCTGGCCTGGAGCGAGCTGCAGAGTTAGGCCGCGACCCTGCGGGCCTGGAGCGAGCAGCAGGGTTAGGCCGCGTCCCTGCTGGCCTGGAGCGAGCTGGGTTAGGCCGGCGTCCCTGCGGGCCTGGAGCAAGCTGGGTTAGGCCCGCGTCCCTGCGGGCCCGGGGCGAGCCGCAGGGTTAGGCCGCGTCCCTGCGGGCCCGGGGCGAGCCGTGGGTTTAGGCCGCGTCCCTGCGGGCCTGGAGCGAGCTGCGGGGTTAGGCCCGCGTCCCTGCTGCCCTGGAGTGAGCCGCGGGGTTAGGCCGCGTCCCTGCTGGCCTGGAGCGAGCCGCGGGGTTAGGCCGCGTCCCTGCGGGCCTGGAGTGAGCCACGGGGTTAGGCCGCGTCCCTGCGGGCCTGGAGCGAGCCGCGGGGTTAGGCCGCGTCCCTGCTGGCCTGGAGCGAGCCGCGGGGTTAGGCCGCGTCCCTGCGGGCCTGGAGCGAGCTGGGTTAGGCCCGCGTCCCTGCGGGCCCGGGGCGAGCTGCAGGGTGCGCTCGCCGGGCCGGCGCCTCCTCGTGGGTGCCGGATGTGAGAAGACCCGCCTGGAGGGTTCACGCAGCGGCTGCCGTGTCGCAGGCGTGCCGTGCCCGATGGCTCCAGTGCTGGTCACTTACACAGCGGGCAGAGCCCCCAGTCGGGGTGAGCCAGCGCTGTGCAGAGAGGGCAGAATGGCTTTAAAGTCAAGTCAGAGAGTTGCTTAGCACTGTGTGGATCTTTGTAGACCTTTATCTGCCACTGTGAAAATAATGGGAGCTGCGCATTGAAGGAGCCCAGAGCCCTGACTGGGGCCTCAGACCAGTGCTTTGCGGAGATGAGGGGGAGCCTGGTGCCACCTGGTGGCCACGCGCCCAGTCCCAGGCGCTCGCTGTGCCCGGGTGTGGTCCTGGCCACCTGGGCCTGGGGGGCCCTCCCCGCAGGTCCTTCCTCCCTCGAGCCTGTTCTTTTTGCCTCTTCAGCCGCTTTGAATCTGGAATATCCCCGCGCCCCGACTTTTGTCCCAGAACGTTGACTTTCCAGAGTGCTGCGGTTGCTGGTCGGGTTCAGCCTGTCTGCCTGGTTGTTCCTTGTGGTGCATTTAGCTTAGAGCCCCCCGCCCCCGCCCCCCCACCTCCCATATTTCCCTTGGATCTAAAGGCCTGATCAGACTTGGGCTGAAGAGCCTGCTCGCCCTCACCCCGCGTAGTGCCGCTGTGCCCTTTGCCTTACGTCCCGTCAGGATGCACTCAGCGCCTCTGCACCCCAGGATGCGAGGCTGGGGCTGATCCCTGTGCCGGGCAGCTCCCCCGGTGTAAAGCCTGGTTGTTTGCGTTTGCACTTGGACATGGTCAGCAGCTCTGTGTGGCTAGACGCTGCACAGAGCCCTGGCAGAGAGCGGGCTTGTGCTGTGCTGCGGGCCAGTGCTGGCTGAGGCGTTTCCGGGGAGTAACTGGGGTAGACCCACCAGGCGCCCCAGCTTTGCGCACGTGCTCTCACTGGGGTGAGAGCCCACTCCAGGTGCGACGTTTCGCCCTCACCTGTGGGACTCGGTAATTACCAGTAATTCAATCAGCAGGTGGTGCTCATGCGCTGTGGTTTTTTTTCTTTGCCAGTTCATAGTGATTTTAATTTCTAATTTTTTTTCTAAAGCTGCTGTTTGCCAAGCTGGCTAACCTCCGCTCTCTGAATAAGGATTGGTTGTAGTATTATTAGTGAAGGTATAGTCTGTTTTTTTATGTACTTTCTATTTCTGTGAATTTGGGGTTTAAGCCTCACTTAAGACTACTGTTAGAAATGTTAAAACAACCATCATCAGCCTCTCGAAAAATAGAGAAAGAACTTTGAGGAGATGAAATTGTGCAAAGTGTCCTTGGTCTCCACGAGCTACGGAGAGAACGCATCTGTAATTTACTTACTGTGTTGGTGGAATTTGCCACAGTATAGAAAGTATTTGACACTTCTGAATAGTATGTGACAACTTAAAGTTATTGGGGTGTTTTCTTCTACAATTGGTCATCTACGGCCCAGCTTACCCTGATTTTTAGATTTGTCTGTTTTAGGACTTAATAGTACTTCATGTTGGTTCTTTGGTTGCTGTCTATGAGATATCATAAATAATTAACTACTTGAATCAGGCTGTTTAGGTCCACATCATTCTTAACAGATCAAAAAAAATTTCCTCAGGAAATTCTATGTTGTCTATTTTATGTATTCTATTACATAAAGCAACTCTTTATTTGACAAGAATAAAGCTTCTTTGTTTTATAATGACAGCATAATTCTGACATAAGCTACTTCTCTGAGTACTTGTAAGTAATTATGAGACTGTGTTCCAGGAAAGGGAACATCTTCCCAGCTTTACGCTTGTCTCCGGAGCCATCTTAGACATGGGGGGCGGTGCTTGGGTAATGGATCAGGTTTCCTCCCTGGTTCTTGCCACCATTCAAAGTGTGTCCCCTCAGCCCCCCTGCTTTTGTTTATAATAGAATATTTTATTTCTCGGGTACTTGATGCTTTTTCTATTTTGGTCAACATTTGCACGTCAGTCAGGAAACAGCAGGCAGCTGTGCTGGAGCTTCCGGCGTGCGTAGCCTCGTAGGCTACGGTCCATGGAGTTGGACCTGACTGTGCAGAGGCAGGCGCGCTTTGCTCCTGCCGTCCTGAAGCTGCAGCCTCCAGGGGGGACTGGTGGTGTCAGGCCGTCCTGGAAAACGGTGGCGGGGAGGCCCCCGGCCTCTGCCTTGACTGAGTGGGTGGGGCCTGCCCACTTCCCGGGGAACCCCTTCCCCACTCCTGATCCCAGAGCCAGGCTTGGGGGGAGCGGTCCAGGTGCGTCCTCTAGAAAGCCGCCCTGGGTCATCCCTGGGGAACTGCCGGTGGGGAGGCACAGAGGCGCCAGGTGCCGCCCGTGACCCCGCTGCGCGTCTCCCTTTTAATCACCAGAGCCGCGGGGTTAGGCCGCGTCCCTGCTGGCCTGGAGCGAGCCGCGGGGTTAGGCCGCGTCCCTGCGGGCCTGGAGTGAGCCACGGGGTTAGGCCGCGTCCCTGCGGGCCTGGAGTGAGCCGCGGGGTTAGGCCGCGTCCCTGCTGGCCTGGAGCGAGCCGCGGGGTTAGGCCGCGTCCCTGCGGGCCTGGAGTGAGCCACGGGGTTAGGCCGCGTCCCTGCGGGCCTGGAGCGAGCCGCGGGGTTAGGCCGCGTCCCTGCTGGCCTGGAGCGAGCCGCGGGGTTAGGCCGCGTCCCTGCGGGCCTGGAGTGAGCCACGGGGTTAGGCCGCGTCCCTGCGGGCCTGGAGCGAGCCGCGGGGTTAGGCCGCGTCCCTGCTGGCCTGGAGCGAGCCGCGGGGTTAGGCCGCGTCCCTGCGGGCCTGGAGTGAGCCACGGGGTTAGGCCGCGTCCCTGCGGGCCTGGAGCGAGCCGCGGGGTTAGGCCGCGTCCCTGCTGGCCTGGAGCGAGCCGCGGGGTTAGGCCGCGTCCCTGCGGGCCTGGAGTGAGCCACGGGGTTAGGCCGCGTCCCTGCGGGCCTGGAGCGAGCCGCGGGGTTAGGCCGCGTCCCTGCTGGCCTGGAGCGAGCCGCGGGGTTAGGCCGCGTCCCTGCGGGCCTGGAGTGAGCCACGGGGTTAGGCCGCGTCCCTGCGGGCCTGGAGCGAGCCGCGGGGTTAGGCCGCGTCCCTGCTGGCCTGGAGCGAGCCGCGGGGTTAGGCCGCGTCCCTGCGGGCCTGGAGTGAGCCACGGGGTTAGGCCGCGTCCCTGCGGGCCTGGAGCGAGCCGCGGGGTTAGGCCGCGTCCCTGCTGGCCTGGAGCGAGCCGCGGGGTTAGGCCGCGTCCCTGCGGGCCTGGAGTGAGCCACGGGGTTAGGCCGCGTCCCTGCGGGCCTGGAGCGAGCCGCGGGGTTAGGCCGCGTCCCTGCTGGCCTGGAGCGAGCCGCGGGGTTAGGCCGCGTCCCTGCGGGCCTGGAGCGAGCTGGGTTAGGCCCGCGTCCCTGCGGGCCCGGGGCGAGCTGCAGGGTGCGCTCGCCGGGCCGGCGCCTCCTCGTGGGTGCCGGATGTGAGAAGACCCGCCTGGAGGGTTCACGCAGCGGCTGCCGTGTCGCAGGCGTGCCGTGCCCGATGGCTCCAGTGCTGGTCACTTACACAGCGGGCAGAGCCCCCAGTCGGGGTGAGCCAGCGCTGTGCAGAGAGGGCAGAATGGCTTTAAAGTCAAGTCAGAGAGTTGCTTAGCACTGTGTGGATCTTTGTAGACCTTTATCTGCCACTGTGAAAATAATGGGAGCTGCGCATTGAAGGAGCCCAGAGCCCTGACTGGGGCCTCAGACCAGTGCTTTGCGGAGATGAGGGGGAGCCTGGTGCCACCTGGTGGCCACGCGCCCAGTCCCAGGCGCTCGCTGTGCCCGGGTGTGGTCCTGGCCACCTGGGCCTGGGGGGCCCTCCCCGCAGGTCCTTCCTCCCTCGAGCCTGTTCTTTTTGCCTCTTCAGCCGCTTTGAATCTGGAATATCCCCGCGCCCCGACTTTTGTCCCAGAACGTTGACTTTCCAGAGTGCTGCGGTTGCTGGTCGGGTTCAGCCTGTCTGCCTGGTTGTTCCTTGTGGTGCATTTAGCTTAGAGCCCCCCGCAACCGCCCCCCCACCTCCCATATTTCCCTTGGATCTAAAGGCCTGATCAGACTTGGGCTGAAGAGCCTGCTCGCCCTCACCCCGCGTAGTGCCGCTGTGCCCTTTGCCTTACGTCCCGTCAGGATGCACTCAGCGCCTCTGCACCCCAGGATGCGAGGCTGGGGCTGATCCCTGTGCCGGGCAGCTCCCCCGGTGTAAAGCCTGGTTGTTTGCGTTTGCACTTGGACATGGTCAGCAGCTCTGTGTGGCTAGACGCTGCACAGAGCCCTGGCAGAGAGCGGGCTTGTGCTGTGCTGCGGGCCAGTGCTGGCTGAGGCGTTTCCGGGGAGTAACTGGGGTAGACCCACCAGGCGCCCCAGCTTTGCGCACGTGCTCTCACTGGGGTGAGAGCCCACTCCAGGTGCGACGTTTCGCCCTCACCTGTGGGACTCGGTAATTACCAGTAATTCAATCAGCAGGTGGTGCTCATGCGCTGTGGTTTTTTTTCTTTGCCAGTTCATAGTGATTTTAATTTCTAATTTTTTTTCTAAAGCTGCTGTTTGCCAAGCTGGCTAACCTCCGCTCTCTGAATAAGGATTGGTTGTAGTATTATTAGTGAAGGTATAGTCTGTTTTTTTATGTACTTTCTATTTCTGTGAATTTGGGGTTTAAGCCTCACTTAAGACTACTGTTAGAAATGTTAAAACAACCATCATCAGCCTCTCGAAAAATAGAGAAAGAACTTTGAGGAGATGAAATTGTGCAAAGTGTCCTTGGTCTCCACGAGCTACGGAGAGAACGCATCTGTAATTTACTTACTGTGTTGGTGGAATTTGCCACAGTATAGAAAGTATTTGACACTTCTGAATAGTATGTGACAACTTAAAGTTATTGGGGTGTTTTCTTCTACAATTGGTCATCTACGGCCCAGCTTACCCTGATTTTTAGATTTGTCTGTTTTAGGACTTAATAGTACTTCATGTTGGTTCTTTGGTTGCTGTCTATGAGATATCATAAATAATTAACTACTTGAATCAGGCTGTTTAGGTCCACATCATTCTTAACAGATCAAAAAAAATTTCCTCAGGAAATTCTATGTTGTCTATTTTATGTATTCTATTACATAAAGCAACTCTTTATTTGACAAGAATAAAGCTTCTTTGTTTTATAATGACAGCATAATTCTGACATAAGCTACTTCTCTGAGTACTTGTAAGTAATTATGAGACTGTGTTCCAGGAAAGGGAACATCTTCCCAGCTTTACGCTTGTCTCCGGAGCCATCTTAGACATGGGGGGCGGTGCTTGGGTAATGGATCAGGTTTCCTCCCTGGTTCTTGCCACCATTCAAAGTGTGTCCCCTCAGCCCCCCTGCTTTTGTTTATAATAGAATATTTTATTTCTCGGGTACTTGATGCTTTTTCTATTTTGGTCAACATTTGCACGTCAGTCAGGAAACAGCAGGCAGCTGTGCTGGAGCTTCCGGCGTGCGTAGCCTCGTAGGCTACGGTCCATGGAGTTGGACCTGACTGTGCAGAGGCAGGCGCGCTTTGCTCCTGCCGTCCTGAAGCTGCAGCCTCCAGGGGGGACTGGTGGTGTCAGGCCGTCCTGGAAAACGGTGGCGGGGAGGCCCCCGGCCTCTGCCTTGACTGAGTGGGTGGGGCCTGCCCACTTCCCGGGGAACCCCTTCCCCACTCCTGATCCCAGAGCCAGGCTTGGGGGGAGCGGTCCAGGTGCGTCCTCTAGAAAGCCGCCCTGGGTCATCCCTGGGGAACTGCCGGTGGGGAGGCACAGAGGCGCCAGGTGCCGCCCGTGACCCCGCTGCGCGTCTCCCTTTTAATCACCCGCCTTAACTGTCTGCCGTCAGGAACGAAAGAAGCTAATACTAACTCAGCTAGTGTTTCAGATGACAGTGCAGGCAGTCTGTGGAGAGGCAGCGCTGAGTCGGAGCCAGCCACGGAGCAGACAGGCAAGAGGGAGGCTGGTCACCCGCACGTCCCTCACCCGGGGTGTCCCGGGGTCACGGCCTCAGCCACAGGCTCCCAGGCCTCTGACACCCGCCGAGGCCCAGCCCCTTGTCGTCCACGCTCAGGACCCAGCGTGGCTGGTGACTCGCTCTTGCCTGTTTGATAAACTAGAGGAGAGCGTGCTAGGCCCAGCCCAAGGGCAGCAGACCTTCCCGAGTCCCGAGTTCCTCCTGAGCCCAGAAGTGTCGGGGTGACCCAGGGACAAGCCTCAGTTGCTACCGGGGGTCCCGGAGGCCGGGCCGCAGCCCCAGGTTTCCCGTCCAAAGAGGACTTCCCAGCAGCTCAGAGGCTGTCTCCGCTGTGACTTTTCTGTGATGTTCTCCCTGGTGGTTCAGATGGTAAAGCGTCTGTCTGCAATACGGGAGACCCAGGTTCGATCCCTGGTTTGGGAAGATCCCCTGGAGAAGGAAATGGCAATCCACTCCAGGACTATTGCCTGGAAAACCCCATGGACAAAGGAGCCTCGTAGGCTACAGTCCATGGAGTCGGACCCGACTGAGCGACTTCACTATTCACTATTCTCTGTCTCAAGCCCTCCCTCACCAGGGTTCTGCTTTCAAGCATGATTTTTTTTTCTCAGCATTAAAAAAAAAATAATTGTAGTAAAGTTATACATTCAGTATTTGCTTTTTTAAAAAAAAAAACGTTTTTGATTGGAGTACAGTTGCTTTGCAACAGTGTGTTAGTTTCCGCTGTACAGCACAGTGAACCAGCGTACGTGCGCACATATCCCCTGTTTTCTGGACCAGCGTGTGCTTCTTCAGGCCCTGAAGGTCCTGGAGGTGTTTGCCAGCCTGTTCAGCAGAAAATGCCTGTCGGAGGCCTGCGGTGCGCTCAGCCCTCGGGCAGAGAGGGCCTGAGTGAGCTGAAGCCGGCAGGCACTGCAGCAGATGCTGTGGGTGATCTGCGGGGAGACTTCACACCGGGGTCAGGGAGGCCCTCGGGGCCTCGGCAAGGGTGGAAGTTGGGGCCAGTGGCCGTATTGCGAGCTTGGAGACAGGACGCTGATGCCGTTTTTAGGGGTGAGTGGCTTCATGATGCTCAGATCGTGTGGGAAGCGTGGCACGTGGTCCAGAGGCCAGACCGGCCTGGGCTGTGGGGTGATGGGGAGGGACGGAGCAGTGGGGTTGCCTGGAGGTGTGTGGATGGCCGAGGGCGGATGCACCCAAAGGCAGGGGGGGTGCTGGCAGCCTTGACTGGGACTGGGAGCCCGGCGGTGGGGCCCTGGCCAGGGACAAGGGAGGAAGGCAGAGGGGGCCTCGGCCCGGGCATTGGGGGTGGAGGCTGGGTGGTACAGGCGGAGCCCAGGGCCAGGGGCGTCCATGAGGCGGGGTGCCGTGCTGGGCTGGGGGCAGGCCGCTGAGTGTGCACAGCACCCGAGGTCAGCTTGGGATTCTGCCGCCCTCGGAGCCCCCCATGGCCCACAGCCCCTCCTGGCTCTGAAGAAGGCCTCGGGCCATGGTGTCGGGGCCTCGGGGGCAGGGCACTCTCGCACAGGTCCCTTCGCACCCTGCGTGTCCTCCCAGGCAGCCCCGTCTTCCAGACTGCCCTCTGCGGGGCCGGACCCCTAGGAGGCAGGTGTCTGAGGCCCAAGGCCGCCCCCCTGCGCCCCCAGAGCCGGCCCCTTTGGGGCAGCCTGTCTGCGGCTCTGACCTTGGTGTCCACAGGCCGCTTTTGCAGTCTGGCCCTCCCCACGTTTAAGCGTGTGTCCTCCGAGTCACTTGGCCGTCCCTGGGGGCGTCTGTTCTCGTCCTGCATCCAGGGAGCTTTGGCTCTTCTGCGCGCGTGTTTGTGCGTTTTAAGAGACCGTCCTGGGTCCATCTGCCCTCCGGCGCTTCCCTCCTGGGTCGTGGACTCGGGCGTCCCTATCACGTGGCACTTGGAGGAAAAGTCCGGGGTGACAAGTGCCGAGGCGGGCTGCTGGGGGCAGACGCCCTCCTGTCTGGGAGCCGATGGACAGACACTCGCGCTGACTCGTGGCACGGGCCCGCCTGCCTGCGCCTGGCTCTGCCTCCTCCCACCTCGGTGCCTGTCACTCATCTCTGTGACCCACACGCTTTCTCCTCATTCCTATCTCCTGTTTTCAAGTAATGACATATTATGGTTCATGGTTTTGTTTGTCTGTCTCTCTCTAAAAATAAAACAGTGGCGTTAGGAAGCCGGAAAAATGACTGAGGAAATGACTATTTTCCCCCTAATGGACGTCCAAAGTTATTACTAATATATTTTTCTCAAATCCTGTTCTGATCATTAAATATACTGAAGTTTCCTGACAGAAATTGATTCTCTGATGTACTTTTTTTTTTTTAGGTGACAGTCCTAGTGATGCAGGTAAGTAATGGCCTTAAATAAAACTGTTTGGTATAAATTGTGTCCATGTGTACAGATATAAGCACCTGAATGCAGAGTTCCAAAGAATAGCAAGAAGAGATAAGAAAGCCTTCTTCAGCGATCAGTGCAAAGAAATAGAGGAAAACAACAGAATGGGAAAGACTAGAGATCTCTTCAAGAAAATTAGAGATACCAAGGGAACATTTCATGCAAAGATGGGCTTGATAAAGGACAGAAATGGTCTGGACCTAACAGAAGCAGAAGATATTAAGAAGAGGTGACAAGAATACACGGAAGAACTGTACAAAAAAGATCTTCACGACCCAGATAATCATGATGATGTGATCACTAATCTAGAGCCAGACATCTTGGAATGTGAAGTCAAGTGGGCCTTAGAAAGCATCACTATGAACAAAGCTAGTGGAGGTGATGGAATTCCAGTTGAGCTGTTTCAAATCCTGAAAGATGATGCTGTGAAAGTGCTGCACTCAATCTGCCAGCAAATTTGGAAAACTCAGCAGTGGCCACAGGACTGGAAAAGGTCAGTTTTCATTCCAATTCCAAAGAAAGGCAATGC
>SJYT01017841.1:31315-46939 GCA_006410635.1 Cephalophus harveyi | reverse complement strand
TGATGTGGAAGCATAGGATTTGGCCGGGGAAGTGGAAAAAATATGACAGCCTTACCAAGCATCTGCCCTTGGGGGCACAGAAGAGCAAAGATTACCTATTAGAAGAATTCCATGTTGGGTGAAATTGTACAGTTGATTTATTCAGTCATCGGTTAAGACCATCCAAGTAAGACTTGCCCTTACGTATCACTGTCTTGTTCAGTAACTGGCTAAGATCATCACATACACAATAAAACCTCAGTTCAAAGATTAAGATGAATCCTGAAGAAGTTACTAACAAAAGTTTCCAGGTACTTACTCTTTGCAGCTGTCTTGAATTGTCCTTGCTTGAAGAGAACTTTGGTGCATCCACAAATATTGTGATACCAGCATATACCAATCATGAGTGCTAATTTCACTAGGACTATAGACTGATATCGGAGAAGGCAATGGCACCCCACTCCAGTACTCTTGCCTGGAAAATCCCATGGATGGAGGAGTCTGGTAGGCTGCAGTCCATGGGGTCGCTAAGAGTCGGACACGACTGGGCGACTTTACTTTCACTCTTCACTTTCCTGCATTGGAGAAGGAAACGGCAACCCACTCCAGTGTTCTTGCCTGGAGAATCCCAGGGACGNTGCATCCACAAATATTGTGATACCAGCATATACCAACCATGAGTGCTAATTTCACTAGGACTATAGACTGATATAAGCCTGATTTTTAATTTTTCTTCAGAAAAAATAATACACATTAACATAACCGTATATAATTACATTACAGAAGGCATTGGTTCACTGGTTTTTTTGTTGCTGTTGTTTTGTTGCTGTCATTTAGCCCCAAAAATACTTAATTTAGAAGGATGACATCATACTATGGTATTGAGTCAGGAGGGTTACTCTAAAATAGATTAATAGGAATACTTTTCTCAGACAATAGAAATCAAAGGATGCTTAGGAAAGGGGATAGGAGTAAACAATGGCACCAGGTGAATGAAATTCAGGTGGCTAAATGTGACATTTTCCACAGTGGTATATTCTGTAATACAACTAACCAGAGCCCCAGAGTGTACAGCTTGTGGTGGGTCAGGTGCTCTGGACACAGCTGTACCTCTCCAAGGCAGAAACAAAGGTCCAAAAAGATTGGCTACTTGTTTCAAATCCTTCTGTGTGACCTGCTTCTGAGCATGGATCTGCCACCGGCTGGAGTATATAGGATCTTGAAACATGTAAGTGCCCAAAGAGGGAGAAGCTCTAGTAATGGAGAGTTTCTTGTGGTAGAAATCTGCCAACTAGAGGGGAGAATCCTATTTTCTATAATGCAAAGGTAATAGAACATCGTTCAACATAATACTGAATTTCTCACTTCTTTTAGATGAAAGTGAGTGTGAGCTGAGTGACTATTTGGGATGTAACTGAATGGACACAGGAAGGGTATCAGGAGATCTAACTTTGTGTGTAATTCTTATTCTACCTTCTTTTATGATCCTAAGTTAATCCTTTTTTCACTTGATTTCATTAGAAGCTACTTGTTCTATTTAAACAAGTATTTTATTATAAAGTCTTCTAATTTAAGTGATAATAGTTAACCTTGTAGGAATGTTTGGAAGAAGGCTCAAGAACACTTGCAGGGTTTGGTAATGTTCACTTCATCTGAACGGCAATTACATGGTTTATTACATATTCTACAAACATTGATCAAAACTACTTTTTACAAATTTTAGATTTTCAAATTTAAATGTGCCAGCCAAATCATACTGTAAAAACTTAAAATGTATTTTATGTAAAAAAAAAAAAGAGAGGAAAGTATCTTCTGTAGTATCTATACTGAGAACTTATTCAAAGGATTATCTATTCTCTTCTTTACAGTATCTTTTTATACTGTAAAGAAAGTAAGTCTGTATTTCATAATTTGATATCTTTGAGAAGAGATTTAAGACAAATACTAATGCTGTGCATGTGTATTGAAACAATGCAGTTTTGCATACACTTTAAACTTCTGCAAATCATTGTCTTGACTTTCAGATGATTAGAGTAAGACAACTAGTTTTAAAATGTGATAAATTATCCTAGCCTAGCCCAAAGCTAAGAAATATAGAGCACAAGGATTGTTAAAGTCTATTTTGCCTCGTGCCTTTATATAATCATTTTGATATTTGTCTCTTTTCCTATGCCAGAAAGTTGGGAGGGGTAGGGGAGGGTGGCTTATGTTCTTGAACCTTACACTACTGTATGAAAAAAATCTAAGACATTAAACACATAGATATCAAAGTCTGTGTGCATTTATTTCTTATGAAGACAGTATTTCCATCTGAAACAGGATAAGTGTGATACATAGACTTTGTCATGTAATTGTTGATTGATTTACTTCAATAGTTTGTTTCATTTGTTCTTCAGTTTTGAGTTGTACACTTATCTTTCAAAATGCTTTGAAATTCAAACCTTTTGATCAGAAGCATAAGATTTATTTTTAATAGCCCTTTTATCACTAATACCAATATAGTGTTCATCGTATCAAGTAATGTCTCATTCTCCATTTTTATATAATATTGTGTATTGCATGCGTTTAGTCACTCAGTTGTGTCTGACTCTTTGTGACCTCAAGGACTGCAGCCTGCCAGGCTCCTCTGTCCATGGGGATTCTTCTCTACTGGAGTGAGTTGCCATGCCCTCCTTCAGAGGATCTTCCCAACCAAGGGATCCAACCCAGGTCTCCCGCCCTGCAGGCAGATTTTTTACCGTCCTGAGCCACCATATTTCAGCATACATATTAAAACTTATATTCTCTAATCACCTGAATCATTATTATGATACAGCCACTATTAATGTATGTTGTCTTTAATCTATAGTGCCTTCACATTTATAATCATTGTTTGTGTCACATCTGTTATAGGAAAATTAATAGCATAGAAAAGAAATAGTTTACTCAATTTACAGTGTTTGAATGAACATCAACTTCTTAATTTTTTAGTCAAGTTCTAGATCAAAAAGTTTCTGAGAAATATGAAAGTGAAAGTGAAGTCGCTCAGTCGTGTCCGACTGTTTGCAACCCCATGGACTGTAGCCTACCAGGCTCCTCCGTCCATGGGATTTTCCAGGCAAGAGTACTGGAGTGGGTTGACATTTCCTTCTCCAGAGGATCTTCCTGACCCAGGGATTGAACCCGGGTCACCCACACTGTAGGCAGACGCTTTACCATCTGAGCCACCAGGGAAGTCCCGAATGATTATGTAAATTGATTGTTTTCAGAATAGCAGTGTTATTAAATGATTATGATGTGAATATATAATAGTGGCGTCTAAAATTTTGTGGAATTGCAGAATAAAGGCTGTAGAAAGAATGAGCTTTCTCTTGTTAAGGTCTGTACAATCTGATATTCTTGGGGAATCAAAATTACTGAAGAGCCCATGAAGGAGTATGGCAAACAACACATCATGCCAGAAAGTTTGCTATTTTATTTTTCCTTATTACCTTTAACCTAATTCTGGTAAATATTCTGATATATTTCTTTTCTTTCTCCTCCCCTTACACCATCCCCCAGGAATAGCAACTGAACTCTAACAAGAGTTCACTGTAGTAAATTAAGTTTCACTGGGACCATTAACATTTATTTTTAATTTCTCTCCTGTAAGCATTGTAAATAACCTGTTAAAAAGTTTTCCTTTTTAGAATAGTGGAACTTTTTCCTAAATTGATTAAGAGAGTTTACAATGACAGTATATTTGATCCAATTTCTGCCTTTGCTTTATTCATTGATACAACATTTAGTCAAGAGCTATATTCCTGACAGTTTTTGTATAATTTTTTCTCAACACCATACATATTATGGACAATTTCAAACATGAAGTAAAATTGAAATATTTTACACTGAGGATCAAATACTCACCAACTAGACTGTGCCACAAATATTGACTAGATTTGCTTATCTCATGCTGTGTGTCTATTCCTCTCTCTATCCCTCCATTCAATCCATGTGATTTTTGATGCATTTCAAAATAATCTGTGGGAATCATTACCCTTTCCCCTAAATACTTCAGCATATATTTTATTAACTAGAGTTTAAAGTTATATTTGTTCACAGTTTTTTCTGATTTAAAATTTATGTACGTTAAATTCACAAATCTTAACATAATATTAATAGTTTTAACAAATGCACACCTGTGCCACTCAAATTCCTATTAAAATACAGAACATAAACATAGCCTCAGAAAAGTTCCTTCATGTTCTGTCCCAGTTGATTCTTGCTTTATCCACTCACCCACATTGGCAACCACTATTCTGATTTTTAAAATACCGTAGGTTAATTTTGTTTGTTCTAGAACTTCAGTATATACTTTTCTAGAAACAACACTCTAGTTACTGTGCAGAGAATAAATTATAGGAGAACAAAGTAGGATCATGTTTGATGTATTTTCACAAATGGTACATATCACTCAAGGTGCTTGTGGATTGGACTTCAGTATTTCTAAATCATTGCTGGTGAAGAAACGCTGGTCTTTTAAAACTTCCTGAATTTCTTTCCTGTGGTTGTAAGAGTAGAAGCTGTAGTTAGTTGTAAGGCGGAGCTCACTCACTCACCATTTTGGGAAGAATCCTGTTTAGGAGTGCACTTTGAGTTAGGTGTCCATTCATTTTTATTGAGAGAAGTGTGTGTTCTCATGGAAGAAGGAAGTAAATAGACACTATCAATCTTATAGCAGGGCAGGAACTAAATAGAAAAATGGACTTAAGAGGACCCATGTGAAGTTAATGGCTAATAGATACCAAGAGCAATAATATTTAATATTGACTTATTTTCTTACTGATCATAGTCCCTTTACATTATTTGTAAGCCTAAGCAAAAGTTTTAAACATAGTGGTCTTTTGAATATGGATATTTATGAGATTTTATGTCTGTTCTTTTATTGAAGTCATTATTATATTAGATAAGAATGACTTCAATAGGATATTCCTGGTGATAAGAGTAGCAACAACCATTAAGAGGTATAAAGTACAAGTTATAAAATAAACAAGTCATAGGGATGTATACAGTATAAAGAATATAATCAATAGTTTATAATAACCGGGTGGTTTATGTCTATTATTTGTGGGCAAAGTGTGCTATTGAGAGCTTAAGCAATACAGAAGCATGAAAGATTATCAGAGAGGAATGGTGGAAAAAGTTGTTGTTGCTAAGTTGTGTCCAACTCTTTTGTGACCCCATGGACTATAGCTTGCCAGGCTTCTCTGTCCATGGGACTTCCCAGGCAAGAATCCTGGAGTGGGCAGCTATTTCCTTCTCCAGGGGATCTTTCTGACCCAGGGATCAAACCTGTGTCTCCTGCTTTGGCCGGTGGATTCTTTACCACTGAGTCACCAAATGAAAACCAGAAAGTAGGGAAGTGTAAACATTCCTGGAAGAAAGGGAGAGGAAGAAAGTAGATGGAGGAGGGGAAAGGATAAGAAGTAGGAGGAAATAGGGAAAAGAGAAGAAAAAGGGAGAGAAGAGAAAAGCCATGTGTTTTATATGGGCCCAATTGCCAGAGAAGGCAATGGCAACCCACTCCAGTACTCTTGCCTGGAAAATCCCATGGGCGGAGGAGCCTGGTAGGCTGCAGTCCATGAGGTCGCTATGAGTTGGACACGACTGAGTGACTTCACTTTCACTTTTCACTTTCATGCATTGGAGAAGGAAATGGCAACCCACTCCAGTGTTCTTGCCTGGAGAATCCCAGGGATGGTGGAGCCTGGTGGGCTGCCATCTCTGGGGTCACACAGAGTCGGACACGACTGAAGCGACTTAGCAGCAATTGCCTGAGCTGAAAACAACTGAAAACTCTGCCAACAAGACAGTGTTCAGAAGGTTTACATGAACATTCTGTGTTTAAAAGAATGGGAGTCTCATCTTTGGACTTATGAGCTGGTAAGTTTTCTTGACACCAGGTTCTATGACTTCATCTCAGAATATGGAAGACCAGATCTGGTCCCATACTGAGGATATAATATGCCTCATGTTCTTTCACGTTTTCCATAGATGCAAGTGTTGACTCAGGACTTTCTTCACAGCTTTTTTCACCTTCTTATTTCTCAAGATGTAGATGATGGGGTTCAACATTGGGGTTACCACTCCATCAGTTCAGTTCAGTTCAGTCACTCAGTTGTGTCCGACTCTTTGCGACCCCATGAATCGCAGCACGCCAGGCCTCCCTGTTCATCACCATCTCTCGAAGTTCACTCAGACTCACGTCCATAGAGTCAGTGATGCCATCCAGCCATCTCATCCTCGGTCGTCCCCTTCTCCTCCTGCCCCCAATCCCTCCCAGCATCAGAGTTTTTTCCAGTGAGTCAACTCTTCGCATGAGGTGGCCAAAGTACTGGAGTTTCAACTTTAGCATTATTCCTTCCAAAGAAATCCCAGGGTTGATACCACTCCATAAGACAGTCCAATTATCTCATCACAAGTGTTTGTGTCCTTTGACTTGGGCTTCATGTACATAAAAAGGGCTGAACCATAGAATAAGATGATCACAGTCAGGTGGGCTGAACAGTATAGAAAAGGCTTTTTTTCCCCCTCCCTTCAGCAGAATTAATTCTCAGGATGGAAGAGAGGATGAAAACATAGGAGATGAAAATTAATATTACAGGAATCACCAGTATAACAATATTTGTCACTGTCATGATAATCACATTGATGATAAACACATTGATGGTAATATCCGAACAGATGAGTTTAAGAAGGGCCAAGATCTCACAGGCATATGATCAATGATATTATTACCACAGAAAGGCAATATCATTGTTATAATTGTTTGTGATAGAGAAGTCAGACAACCTATGATCCAAGACCATGTAGCCATGTGCACATACAGCACCCTGTTCATGATGATGGGGTACCTTAGGGGGTTGCAGATGGCCACATATCGATCATATGCCATCACAGCCAGGAGGACACACTCAATGGAGCCTAACCCAAGAGAGACAACCATCTGCAGAGCACAGCCAATGAATGAGATGGATTTTCTCTCAGACCCAATGCTTTTAATGAGCATTGAGGGGATGGATGATGATGTGTAACATATGTCTAAGAATGAGAGGTTCCCAAGGAAGAAGTACATGGGAGTGTGGAGGCAAGAATCCAGTATTCTGATGATAATGAGGAGGCTATTTCCAGGAAGATGAGCATGTACATGATGAGGCAGAGCATGAACAAACAAAACTGGGGTGCTGGGTATTGGGAAAGCCCCACCAGGAAGAATTCAGTCACAGCTGAGTAATTTCCCATTTCTTTGTGTCCATGTCACTCACCTTCATGGTTTATAAAAGGACATGACTCAGGAAAACTTAGATTTATAACGTAGATTTTCACATCTTCACTTCCAGTATTGTGCTTGACTCTTGTTTTTTTGTTTAAAAGTCTCAAGAGCATGTTTAACAGGGACCACACCACCCTCAAGGGGTTGCAGTTTAGTTTTTGGAGGGATTTAGTTCAGTTCAGTTCAGTTCAGTTGCTCAGTTGTGTCCAACTCTTTGCGACCCGTGAATCGCAGCACGCCAGGCCTCCCTGTTCATCACCATCTCCCACAGTTCACTCAGACTCATGTCCATCGAGTCTGTGATGCCATCCAGCCATCTCATCCTCGGTCGTCCCCTTCTCCTCCTGCCCCCAATCCCTCCCAGCATCAGAGTCTTTTCCAATGAGTCAGCTCTTCGCACGAGGTGGCCAAAGTGCTGGAGTTTCAGCTTTAGCATCATTCCTTCCAAAGAAATCCCAGGGCTGCTCTCCTTCAGAATGGGCAGGTTGGATCTCCTTGCAGTCCAAGGGACTCTCAAGAGTCTTCTCCAACACTGCAGTTCAAAAGCATCAATTCTTCGGCACTCAGCCTTCTTCACAGTCCAACTCTCACATCCATACATGACCACAGGAAAAACCATAGCCTTGACTAGACGGACCTTAGTTGGCAAAGTAATGTCTCTGCTTTTGAAAATGCTATCTAGGTGGGACATAACTTTTCTTTCAAGGAGTAAGCGTCTTCTAATTTCATGGCTGCNTTCAAAAGCATCAATTCTTCGGCGCTCAGCCTTCTTCACAGTCCAACTCTCACATCCATACATGACCACAGGAAAAACCATAGCCTTGACTAGACGGACCTTAGTCGGCAAAGTAATGTCTCTGCTTTTGAAAATGCTATGTAGGTTGGACATAAATTTTCTTCCAAGGAGTAAGCATCTTTTAATTTCATGGCTGCAGTCACCATTAAGCCTTATTTAAATAACAATTTAATGTTGGTTTTTTTTTCTTAAATAAGACCTGAATACTTCATTGTTAAATTGTGTTGAGGCATTATGTATTTAATAAATTTGAGCCATTAGCAGAAAGCTATAGTTAGTTATCAAGACCTTAGAATCTTAGCAGCCATATTATTGCTCTGTGGTGATATTATTTCACATCACCATGAAACAGCTTATTAAGCTTGTCAGAACAGAGAGATTAGAGCATATGAACCAGATTGCAATCTATCCTGTTAGAACAGATCACATTTAGATAAATGTAGCCCTTCATTTGTCATTAAACCAAACTTTCACTTATAGTAGGGCTGTGTTTTAAAATGAGAGTGTTCAAAATAGTTGAGGGTTAGGAAGAAGAAACTCGTATATTTTTGACACTGAACTCTGGTGGTTACAGGTTATTAGAGTTGGGACCCACTGAAATATGGTCATACTGAATCCCTCCTCTTGAAAAATGGAAGAATGAATTGGAAATTTTGAGATATAGTCCCTTGAACAAAATTGACAGCAAAAAATATCCTACAAATATCAGTGCCAAAAGGGCTAAGTTAGACTGCTGTTTTAGAAAAGGAATCATAAGGGTGTAAATTATACAACCATTTTGGAGAGTTATCTGGAAAAACTTAAGAAAATGAAGTTATATGCAGGCTAAGAGTCAGCATTTCTACTACTAGACATGAGTACATCAAATGTACACAGATGTTTCATTCCAACATGGTAGTAACAATGGAATTAGGGTTATTTCTAGTTTTCACTAAAAACATAAAAAAACTGTATGATCATAAAAGGATACTAAAACTAGTGGAAATGAGTGCAACAGAAAGACATGACTGAACATGAGTTTACCTCACAAACATTTATTGGTGAAAGAGCAAGTAAAAATATTTTATAAAGCTTAAAAAACATGGAAGAGGAATGTCCTATATTACAGGAATCCATATATGAGTGGGAAAAAGATGAATGGAAATGATAAACATCAGACGTGTTATAGCAATTACCTCTGAGAAATTGAGGGACAGGTACACAATTTTGCAATGAGTCTAATGTATATGGTTACTCATTAATTGTTTTGCTTCTTTGTGTGTCAGATATTTAGAAAATCTAGAAAGATCAAATTTGTATTTCTTTACGTATCCATTTACCCATATACTCATTCATTAAGTATTTGTAGCTTCTACTTTGGGTGTGTACGTGTGTGTGTGTGTGTATACACACACTCATTCACTCAGTCGTGTCCAACTCTTTGGGGACCCATGAACTGTAGCCCCTCCAGGCTTCTCTGTCCATGGGATTTTTCAGGCAAGGATACGGAAGTGGATTGCCATTTCCTACTCCAGGGGATCTTCCCAACCCAGGGATCAAACTCACATCTCTTGCGTCTCCTAGATTGGCAGGTGGATTCTTTACCACTGCACTACCTAGGAAGTCCAGTTGGATGAGACCATCATCTAAAAGCTAAGAAAGAAGAAAATTATAAGCCATCTCCTTTTCCTCAAAGAGTTTATATTTCAGCTGGGATTATAAATCTATCAGAAACTGGTATTTAATAATATCTAAAGTATCCAATTATTTTTAGAAACAAACTTTAGTTTTTAGAATATTTTCAGGTTCACAGCATAAGTGAGCAGAAATCACAGGAAGTTCCCATATAGCTTCAACCCACCCACAAACACACAGCCTGCCCCATTATCCACATCCAGCACCAGGATGGCATATTTGTTATAACTGATGAACCTGCACTATCGTGTCTTTCCCATAAGCCATAGTTTACTTTAGGCTTCACTTAGTATTGTATATTCTATGGGCTTTTACAAATACATAACACTTTTCTGCCATTTTGGTATTATAGAAAATGTTTTTACTTCTATAAAAATCCTCTGATTCCTATTCATCCTTCCTCTTACCCATAACATCTGACAATCACTGGTATTTTCACTGTCTCCTTAACTTAACCTCTTCTGGAATATCATGTAGCTGAACTTATACAGTAGAAAGTCTTCAGATTGGGTTGTTTTGCTTAGGAATATGCATTTAATATTCCTCCTCATCTTCACATAGCTTGACAGCTCATTTCTTTTTAGTGCTGAAAATAAGTCCATTTCTTGGGTGCACTACAGTTTATTTAGCCATCTACCAGTGGAAAGGAATTTCAGTGTATCCAAGTTTTGACAATTACAAAGCTTCTATAAATATCCATGTTTAGGTTATATGCGTACATCAGTTTTCAGCGCACTTGGATAAATACCAAAGAACATGACTGCTGGATCTTATGGTAAATGTAATTTTAACTTGGAAGAAATTATGGCAGTTTCTTGCAAAGTGTGTACTACTTTGCATTCCTACCACCACTGAATGAGATTTGTTTTTGTTCTAGATCCTCATCATAATTTGGCTGTCTGTTTTGAGTTTCGCAGCATTTTATTGTATTTTTATTTGCAGAACTCTAACTGCAAATAAATTGCATATGGTGTTGGGCATTTTTAATCAGTATATATTCTGTAAGGTGTCTGATCAGGTCTCTTTACCTTTTTAAGTAACTGATTGATATCTGTGTTGAATTAAGAGTGTTTGTGTATTTTAAATACCTGTCTATCATATTTCACAAAGATTTCTCCTAGTCTGTGGTCTATCTTATTCTCTTGGCCATTTCTTCTGTAGAGCAGATTTTAATTTTAATGCATTCCAGCTTGTCAATTTTTTCAAGAATTATGCCATTTTGATTTGTACCTAAAAGTCACTGGCATACTCAAGGTCATCTAATTTTTTCTCCTGTGTTCTAGTAGTCTTAAAATTTTGTGTTCTATGTTAGGTCTATGATCAACATTTAGTTAAGTTTTATGAAAAGTGAGATATATGTCTATTTTTCTTTTCTTCCTTTTGCAGGCAGGTAGATGTCCACTTCTTCTACCAGCAATTATTGAACTCTTATCTTTACTCCATTGTATTCACTTTGTTCTTTTTGTCAAAGATTAGTTGGCTACATTTATGTGACTTTCTGGGCTCTTTATACTGTTTAAGTGAACTGTTTGTAATATTTTTTTCTGACATAACAATTACTGAAGCTTTATACTAAGTGCTGAGGTTGTGTGGTGTCAGCCGTCTTTGTTCTTCTCCATTAATATTGAGTTGGTTATTCTGGATCTTTTGCTTCTCCCTATTAATTTTAGAACAAGATAATGTTCTGGGATTTTGATTTGCATTGCATTGAATCTATAGGTCATTTTGGAAAGAACTGACATCTTTGCAATATTGAATCTTCCTATTCACTGACATGGACTATCTCTCCATTTCTACAGAAGGAAATGGCAATCCACTCAAGTAGTGTTGCATGGGAAATCCCATGGACAGGGGAGCCTGGTGGGCTACAGTTCATGGGATCACAGAAGAGTCAGACACAACTTAGCAACTAAACAACAAACAAAAACCTTTCCATCTGTTTAGTTACTTTCTTCACTTGACTAGTTTTATGGTTTTATTGTATGTTTTTGCTAGTTTTATACCTACATCATTGGTGGGGGGGGGACTGTTAATGTAAAAGCTAATGCGTCTTTTAGTTTCAAATTCCAGTTGTCCATTGCTGGTATATAGGAAAGCAATTGATTTTCATATAGTATCCTTATATCTTGTATCCCTGCTTTAATTATTGCTTAGTTTTAGGACTTTTTTGGTCATTCTTTCAGATTTTATATGTAGGCAATCATATCACATGTGATCAGCTTTATTTCTTCTGTATTAATCTCTACACCTTGCATGTCCTTTTCCTATTGTTTTACTTAGGAGTTCCAGATATTCAAAAGTTGTTGGGTGAGGGAATATCTGGCCGCCTTCTTAATCTTAACAGGAATGCTTCTAGTGTCTAACCACTAAGTATAGTGCTATATGTAAGTTCTTGGTAGATATTTTTATCATGTTGAAGAATTTTCCTTTTATCCCTAGCGTGCTGAGAGTTTTTCATGAACATGTTAAAAAAAAATTGCCAAATGTTTTTTCTGAATCTATTGATATAATCATATGATTTTTATCCTTAGCATCTTGATATGTTGTATTATATTGATTTCCAAATGTTGAACCAACATTTTATAACTGAGATATTCACACTTGATCATAAAATATAATCCATACACATTGAATTCAATTTGTAATTATTTTATGGAGGGTTTTTGTGTCTGCGTTCATGAGAGATACTCATCTATAGTTTTCTAGTTGAGAAATTTCATTTTTGTTTGTTTTCGGTATCAGAGTAATGCTGTCCTTGTAGAAAGAGTTAAATATTTCCTCTGCTTCTGTCTTCTGAAAGATTATAGTGAAGTGGTATAATTTTCCTTAGAATTCACCAGTAAGTTAATCTGACATTTTGCTTTCTGTTTTGGAAGATTATTCCACTTTTTAATAATCTTGAGGAGTACATTTCTTTTTTTTCTTTCAGATTCATTGAGATATAGTCAATATACATGTCTTTAAATTTAAAGTGTACAATTAAATGATTTGGCTTACATCAGGAAATGATTACCATAATGGGTTTAGTGAATATCCATCATCTCAAATAGGTACAACATTAAAGAAACAAAATATTTTTAATTGTGGTGAGAATTCTTAGGATTTATTCTCTTAACAATTTTCATATGTAACATCCAGCAGTGTTATCTGAATCGTGTTATTTTCATATGTAACATCCAGCAATGTTATCTGAATCGTGTTGTATATTATTACTGCTTCTACTTTACTTCTCTTATTTTGATATATTTCATTTTAAGAAATTGGTCCATTTTTATGTAAGTTATCAAATTTGTGGGCATAAAGCCGTTCATAATATTTATTATCTTTTTAAGGTCCATGGGATTTAAAATGATGTTTTCTTGTTTCTAATATCGGTATTTACCCTATTTTATTGATCTATTTAGGGATGTATCAATTTAATGATGCTTTCCATGAACTCCCTTTGGATTTCATTGTAGTTTTCCTGAATTTAGTCTTCAATTTCCTTTATTTCTGCTCTAAATTATTTTTGCTTTCCTTGCTTTGAATGTAACTTTCTCCTTCCCTAAGGCAGAAGTTAAGATTATCAAATTTTAGATCGTTGTTTTTCCTAACACGCTTTCAACGGCTCCTACAAATTTTGATAAGTTGTACTTGTTTTTCCAGTTCAAATTTTTTTTTCGATCTATGTTGTGTTATTTACTAGTTTTTTGTTTTATCTCCACATGTAGTGGGATTTTCTATTTATTGTTCTGTTATTGGTTTATAGTTTAATTCTATTGTAGTCTGACAGCCAACATTATCTCATTTCTTTTCATTTGTTTAGGTGTGTATAGCCCAGATGGAGTCTATCTGGTGACTTTTCCATATCAGCTTAAATAATGTGTGTTCTACTTTTTGGAAATAGTCCATAGATGTCAATTATATACAGTTGATTTATGATGTTGTCAAGTTCAATTATATCCTATGATTTTGACTGCTATATACATTTCTAGTAGTTAAAAGTCTCCAACTATGATAGAATTGCAGGAAAATAGATTTCCTACCATTAGTTTTTTGCTCCATGTTTGAAATTCTCTTATTAAGGATTGTTATGTCTTTTTGGAGATTTAAGAACTCCACCTGTAAGTAATGCCCTTGTTTATCCCTGATAAACTTTCCTTTTGTGAAGTTATTGCTGTATCTGAAATTATTGCAAACTACTTGAGCTTTCTTTACTAATGTTAGCATGGTATATTCCCCTATTTTGTTTTTTAACATATGTATATTTAAATTAATTCTTATTGACAATATGTAATCATCTATTTTTTTTAATTCAGTCTCACAATCTGTATTAATTGGAGTATTTATACCACTGCAGTTTAAAGTGTATCAATCCAGTTGGATTAAAATCTACCATATTTGTTACCATTAGCTATACATTGCTCCTATTTTTATATTCCACTTTTCCCACTTTTGCTTTTAATTAAGCATCTTATGATTGTTTACTCTCTATTTCAACATAGTATGCTCAGTCATGTCTGACCTCATGGACTATAGCCTGCCATGCTCTTCTGTCAATGAGATTTCCCAGGCAAGAATACTGGAGTAGGTAGCCATTCCTTTCTCCAGGGGATCTTTCTGACCCAGGGACTGAAGCTGTGTCTCCTGTTACTCTATTCAGAGTGTATCACTATACTGTTTTACTGCATTTATTTTTTTTTAGTAGTTGCCCTAGCATTTTCTATATTCACTTATAACTAACCCATTTCCTTTCAAATAATACTATGCCTCTTTACTAGTAGTGTAGATATATTTTACAATCCTGAAGTATTCCTAGCTTTTCTTTCTTATTCCTTATATCTTTGTTGTTATTCATTTCACTTATACAAAATCATCCATACTTAGGTACACACACATATAACATACATACTTGAATACAATATTGCTGTTATTTTGAACAAACTCTGCTAAGAATATGAAAAATGAGAGGCTAACCATTATTTTTTTACCTTCTTCCTTATTCAGTGCTCTTCCGTTTATATCTAAGTTTCTGACATATGATTTTCCTTCAATCAGAAAAGCTTAATATTTCTAATTGGGAAAGTTTACTTGAAATAAATTCTCTAAAATTTTGCCTATCTGAAAATCTTTTATTTTCTTTTTTATTTATGAAGGATAATTTCTCAGGGTACATAATTCTTTAAATATTAATTGTTTAAATATTAAATGTTAATTCTTCAAATATTTCCCTTCAGTCTACTTTCTTACAGGTTTTCTGAGAAGTCTGATGGAGCTCTTTTCAATTTTTATAGATTATTTTTCCTGTATTTTGGATATGCTATGCCTAAATGTGTATTCTTGCTATTTTGGCCTTTTTCTTGTTTGGTGTTCCCTAAGGGTCCTGGTGCTATGGTTTGGTGTCTGACATTAACTTGGAGAAATTCTCAGCCATTATTACTTCAAATATTTGTTTCTTTCTCCTTATGGTATTTCCATTATGTGTTCAGTTCAGTCACTCAGTCGTGTCCGACTCTGTGCGACCCCATGAATCGCAGCTCGCCTGGCCTCTCTGTCCATCACCAACTCCTGGAGTCCACCCAAACCCATGTCCATTGTGTCAGTGATGCCATCCAACCATCTCATCCTCTGTTATTATGTGTAAGTAACAACTTTTTCCCAGTGTTCTTGGATACTAACTTTTTTCTAGATATTTTAAAAATTGTTTTTCAATTTTGAAAGTTTTCACTGATGTATTATCAAGCTCAGATTCTTTCTTAAACATATTCAGTCTACTTTGAGCCTATCAAAGGCATTCTTCACTTCTATTAGTGTTTTTTTTTTTTTGCCTCATTTTTACTTATTTCAGTTCAGTCACTCAGTCATGTCCGACTCTTTGTGACCCCATGAACTGCAGCACGCCAGG
>SJYT01017841.1:6583-30026 GCA_006410635.1 Cephalophus harveyi | reverse complement strand
ATTTTCTGAATGTTGAGCTTTAAGCCAACTTTTTCACTCTCCACTTTCACTTTCATCAAGAGGCTTTTTTGTTCCTCTTCACTTTCTACCATAAGGGTGGTGTCATCTGCATATCTGAGGTTATTGATATTTCTCCTGGCAATCTTGATTCCAGCTTGTGTTTCTTCCAGTCCAGCATTTCTCATGATGTACTCTGCATATAAGTTAAATAAGCAGGGTGACAATATACAGCCTTGATGCACTCCTTTTCCTATTTGAAACCAGTCTGTTGTTCCATGTCCAGTTCTAACTGTTGTTTCCTGACCTGCATACAGATTTCTCAAGAGGCAGGTCAGGTGGTCTGGTATTCCCATCTTTCTCAGAATTTTCCACAATTTATTGTGATCCACACAGTCAAAGGCTTTGGCATAGTCAATAAAGCAGAAATAGATGTTTTTCTGGAACTCTCTTGCTTTTTTGATGGTCCAGCGGATGATGGCAATTTGATCTCTGGCTCCTCTGCCTTTGCTAAAACCAGCTTGAACATCAGGAAGTTCACAGTTCACGTATTGCTGAAGCCTGACTTGGAGAATTTTGAGCATTACTTATTTTGAATTTCATTTTTCATCCCTCTACTTCCATCATGTTTCTGTTTTGGCATATTGTCCATTTTGTCCATTAGATTACATAGGGCATTAATCATTATTTTTGTTCTTTCAAATCCTGATGTATTCACTCTAATATTCTTGACACAACTGACTTTGGTTCTGATGTGGCTCAGTTTCTTTAGACCATGTTTTCTGACTTTTAGCAATCTTTGTATTTTTCCCCCCCAAAGCTAGACATGATGTACTAGACAAAACTATAGTAAATACATTATTTATGTAATGAGTCAACAAAAACAAGTCTGGGAGCTGACTGTGGCTCAGATCATGAACTCCTAATGCCAAATTCAGACTTAAATTGAAGAAAGTGGGGAACACCACTACACCATTCAGGTATAACCTAAATCAAATCCCTTATGATTACATGATTACATGGAGAAGGAGATGGCAACCCACTCCAGTATTCTTGCCTGGAAACCCCATGGACAGAGAAGCCTGGTGGGCTATAGTCCATGGAGTCGTGAAGAGTCAGACATGACTGAGCAACTTTACTTTACTTTATGATTACACAGTGGAAGTGAGAAATAGATTTAAGGGACTAGATCTGATAGAGTGCCTGTGAACTATAGATGGAGGTTTGTGACATTGTACAGGAGACAGGGATTAAAACCATCCACAAGAAAAAGAAATGAGAAGGCAAAATGAATGTCTGAGGAAGCCTTACAAATAGCTGTGAAAAGAAGAGAAGTGAAAAGCAAAGGAGAAAAGGAAAGATATAAGCACCTGAATATAGAGTTCCAAAGAATAGCAAGGAGAGATAAGAAAGCCTTCCTCAGCAATCAATGCAAAGAAATAGAGGAAAACAATAGAATAGGAAAGACTAGAGATATCTTCAAGAAAATTAGAGATACCAAGGGGACATTTTATGCAAAGATGAGCTCAATAAAGGACAGAAATGGTATGGACCTAACAGAAGCAGAAGATATTAAGAAGAGGTGGCAAGATACATAGAACTATACTATACGTGAAGTGTAGAACTGTACATGAAGAAAAAAAGATCTTCATGACTCAGATAATCACAGTGATGTGATAACTCACCTAGTCCAGACACCCTGGAAAGTAAAGTCAAGTAAACCTTAGGAAGCATTACTATGAACAAAGCTAGTGGAGATGATGAAATTCCAGTTGAGCTATTTCAAATCCTGAAAGACAATGCTGTGAAAGTGCTGCACTCAATATGCCAGCAAATTTGGAAGACTCAGCAGTAGCGAAAGGACTGGAAAAGGTCAGTTTTCATTCCAATCCCAAAGAAAGGCAATGCCGAAGAATGCTCAAACTACTGCACAACTGTACTCATCTCACACAGTAGTAAAGTAATGCTCAAAATTCTGCAAGCCAGGCTTTACCAATATGTGAACTGTGAACTTCCAGATGTTCAGGCTGGTTTTAGAAAAGGTAGAGGAACCAGAGATCAAATTGCCAACATCCAGTGGATCATTGAAAAAGGAAGATATTTCCAGAAAAAACATCTATATCTGCTTTATTGACTATGTCAAAGCCTTTGAGTATGTAGATCACAGCAAACTGTACAATATTCTGAAAGAGATTGGAATACCAGACCACTTGATCTGCCTCTTTAGAAACCCTGCAGGTCAGGAAGCAGCAGTTAGAACTGGAGATGGAACAACAGACTAGTTCCAAATAGGAAAAGGAGTATGTTAGGCTGTATATTATCACCCTGCTTATTTAACTTATATGCAGAACACATCATGAGAAATGCTGGGATATGGAGGAAGCAGAAGCTGGAATCAAGATTGCCAGGAGAAATATCAATAACCTTAGATATGCAGGTGATAACACCTTTAAGACAGAAAGTGAAGAAGAACTAAAGAGCTGCTTGATGAAAGTGAAAGAGGAGAGTGAAAAAACTGGCTTAAAGCTCAACATTCAGAAAACTAAGATCATGGCATCCGGTCCCATCACTTAGTCTCAAATATACGGGGAAACAGTGGAAACAGAGGCTGACTTTGTTTTTTTGGTCTCCAAAATCACTGCAGATGATGATTGCAGCCTTGAAAATAAAAGTCACTTACTTACTCCTTGGGAGGAAAGTTATGACCAACCTAGAGAGCATATTAATAAGCAGAAACATTACTTTGTCAATACAGTGCCATCTAGTCAAGGCTATGGTTTTTCCAGTAGTCATGTATGGATGTGACAGTTGGACTGTGAAGCAAGCTGAGCACCAAAGAATTGATACTTTTGAACTGTGGTGTTGGAGAAGACTCTTGAGAGTCCCTTGACTGCAAGGAGGTCCAACCAGTCCACCCTAAAGAAGATCAGCCCTAGGTGTTCATTGGAAGGACTGATGCTGAGGCTGAAACTCGGGTACTTTGGCTACCTGATGCAAAGAGCTGACTCATGTGAAAAGACCCTGATGCTGGGAAAGATTTAAGGCAGGAAGAGAAGGGGACGACAGAGGATGAGAAGGTCGAATGGCATCACCGACTCAAAGGGCATGTGTTTGTGTAAACTCTGGAAGTCGGTAATGGACTCAGAGGCCTGGTGTGCTGTGGTTAATGGGATGGCAAAGTGTCGGACATGACTGAGCGACTGAAGTGAACTGATTTAATGTGTGTTAAGGGAGACGGGGAAAAGAAGTATTCTGCAATGTTGTCATTCTGTCTTAGTGTTCTAGTGAGCCTGCACCCTTGTTGTGTCAACTTCAAAATGATTCCTTAATACCTGCTACCTCACATGGGACAGGATGAGTGGAAGGGGCTAAATTTGTGTACTTCCTTTTTCCCATGAAGAAGACTAAAGGTAGCTGAGGTTGGGCATTTCCTTTTTCCCCACTCAGTCCAGCTGATTTAAAAAACAATGCCAGTATGTTAGGTTTTGATAACATTTACCTTGACAGCATTCTCTGTTAAGAGCAGACCTGGGGTATTTTAACATGACTATTTTCCTCTTCCCTTGGCTGGAAGCCGGGGAGGAGTTTTCTGATTGTCACATGAAGACCTGGTGGAACCCTTGGAGTGAAAACTCATGACAATATGAGGACCACTCATGACTGTGTCCCCCTGGAATTTTTAATCTTCACATTGAACTTCAGTAATGTATCAATTACAACTCAGGCTTTCCTGCCTTGTTGCTGTTTCCCACAGACGTTTCTGCTAGTGAGTTTCTCCTTTGGTAAATGATACTTCTCTGTATCCCTCCTATCATTCATTCCCTCCATTTGGAGGGACAGGGAATGGTTTGTATTGTGATCTCACTCCTCTGATGGATCTTAGATGACTTTTTTCCCCTACTTTCTTTGGCCATTTATGTGTCGGGGCAGAACACACTTCGAAGCTTCTTACCTGACAGAAATCAAAAGTCCTCTCAGCTATTCAATATAGGTATTAACTTTCTAAAAAATCACTAAGCAATAGCATACAAATAACTAGTATCCTAGAAACATTGCAAAAATTGAGGGAGATATAAGGAGTAAGGGATTTTCTGGTGGCTCAGACAAAGAATCCACCTGTAATGCGGAAGACCTGGGTTCGATCCCTGCATTGGGAAGATCCCCTGGGGAAGGGCCTGGCAACCCCCTCCAGTATTCCTGCCTAGAGAATCCCCATGGACAGAGGAGCCTGGTGGACTATAGTCCATGGGGTCACCAAAAGTTGGATAGGACTGAGTGACTAAGCACTGCACAGCACATAAGGAGTAAAGCAAAACCGTTGTTACAAGCATAACTATCCTTACTTAGACCCCTTGCTTTTTTCTCTAGGCTATGGTAAAATTCATTAAATTGACAGGTACTCCTACTCAATTCTAGATTATTTTAAAAATTCTCTATAATCACCAAAATTCTACAAAGAGTAAAATTTGTTATGTTAACTGCCTTTTTATTATGTCTTATTCTACACAGTATATTTTCAGATAAGTAAATTAAAGCATGGAGGTATTACAATTTGCCTAAAGTCCCTAGTGGCCAATTTCAAGTCTGAGTTTAAGCCATGCAGCCAGATACTTGGCCTCCAGCCTAATAATTTTATGTTTTTGGAGCTAGCCTCGCTTATTAGTTTATGTACCAGTCCAATAATGTGATAATGGAGGAATGAGGAAGTCCCCCAGGGTATAGATTCCTGGGTTCACTATACATTTAATTTCTGTCGAGAGGTGTCCTTCACAATTTCATAAAATGTTCTACCTTAAGAAACCCTGGAAAAGTTCTCTTCATCTATTCTGAAATTTCTTTATATATCCCTAGGCAATTCTCTGAGGTGCTTGTCAACTACTGTTACTCAAATAAGATTTCATGAATAGATGTATCCAGGATATACTAGGTTAATTAAAATGAATCAGGTTTCCATTCTGTAGGAAATTCAATCTTTCAAACGCTAACATGATAGCACATCTGAGAGAAGATGGAGTTTGCAGCACCTCCTGAACATTTTCATCCATAGAACCGTATAGGCCACACTGTTTTGTTTTATTGCAAATAAATAGTCCTGTTTTGGGAAGTACAGGTTTAATGAAAACAGAGGTTTTACAGAAGAGATGTCTAGGGCAAAGAGGTGCAAGGATTTATTGGCGATCATACAGTTGATGAGTGGGTGATGGAAGGAACTGAGTAGGGGGAGAAGCTCAGGGCGATCATGGACTAAAATTTTACTCAAAGAGCTACAGCATGTTGCAATACTTCACAGCTTCCCTAATGATAACAAAACTAAACTTGATGGCAAAACAAACTAGGAAGTGATGTGCATAAATTATGTTTCATACTTTTACAAGTTGTCCCTCATAATATTACAGACTATATGGAAAGCTCATACATTGTTTTTGGCAAAAATGATAACTCTTGCATTAAATTTCTATTTGACATCTGGAATACAAAAGAGTTTTACTTAGATAGTTATTCCCATATTGTTGTTCAGTCACTCAGTTGTGTCCAATTCTTTGTAACCCCATGGACCACAGCACACTAGGCTTTCCTGTCCTTCACAATCTCCCGGAGCTTGCTCAGACTCATGTCTACTGAGTCGGTGATCCTTCTGACTGTCTTGTCTTCTGTCATCCCCTTCTCCTCCCATAGAAATGTTTTAATTTAACATGTGTTAAATTATACTATAGGTCCAGATTATTAAAGAAGTTCAAGCTGCTCTACCCAACCTTGGCATTTTCTATGAGGGCACTAAACAGAGACCCATCTGGGTTAAAAAGCAAGGTCTCACAATTTTGAGTGGATGTGTTTGTGTGTGTATGTGGCAGAGCTGGGACAGGCACCTAGTTCTCTTCATTCCTGTAGCACAATACTTTCAATCCTGTTGTTGACATTGACATTACAATGTCAACTTTTTGGCAATGACAACATTATGTTTGTAGTTCAACTTTATTTTTGTAGGAAAGAGGGATGATCCTAGAATACAAAACACACACACACACAATACATTGTTCCCTGTTCTTCTGTCGCAGGCTGTATCTATTACATGCTTAAAGTCCCTTAAATTCAGCTTGTTTAAGACAACTATATCACCAGTAACTGCTTCTACTTGTCATGGGCCAGTATTGAACAAAGCCATTTGTTATGGATCTGTCATTAGCGTGCTCAACCCTCCTGGGGAACAGGATTGACCCTGAAGCAGAATAAACATATTCTGTGCCTGCAAGGACAACACTCCTAACAAAGTCAATGTAAGACCAGATGTAGATGTGAACCAATAAAAACTCAGGGAAAGAATACTCGCTCTGTATTAGAATCTGACTTCCTGTGTAATAAGTGATCTTGTAAAATTTTACAACATTTGAGTTTTTCTTATTTCTAAGATTGGAATTAAACTAAGCAAAGAGGTAGATAGGCAAATAAAGGAGAATAGAATTGCCTGATTAAATTTCGTCCTATTTTAGCTGAAAATAGTTTCATAAAAAAATTAAATTAAAAACCATTCAATTAAAATATGCTTTGTTAGCTTTAGTGTTTTATTTCTAAATTTATCCAAAGCTAGAATGTGTGCTTTCATTTTCAATTCTAGCTTCCCAAGAACTGATAATTTGTCTTGAATTTCTTCCATCCAGTACCTATGTATCTAATACACCCTGAACCTCAGAAACCACTGCAACGGATAAGGTTAAGATCAAGATAAGGTAAGGTTAAGATAACTTGCAAGATGGTAACTTATCAGTAAAAGCCAGTTCACATTAAGGGAATGGAACTTGGAGAAACCTTTAAAGCCACTTAATCAGTAGTTCCCTTTACAAAGTTTATGGGTCCAGAAAGACATTCAAAGCATAGGAAATAACAGAAAATAGAAAGATATATTTGCAGCTCTCTCAGCTTCAGGGTTTAGACTTTTGTTCAGAACCAGCTTCAGTCTTATTTTAATTGAAAGTTTTTAACATGATCTACAAAGCAGTAAGATTCCAGCAGGTATAATTCATTGAGGGAAACAGTTTCCTGCAATAATATGTGATTTATCCACTAACATCTCTGTGCTACACAGAGGAAATTATTCATGGGGTTGTCATTAGTTTAAAAGCTGCTGCAGTTTTTTCAGTACAATCTTAAGCCATTTAAGACAATTAGTTAGAAAAACATATTTGAATAGGTATATAATTGTTTCCAAAGTAACAGCCTCTTCATTTTCTTGTTATTTTGATTTAAAAAAATATTTTATTGAAGTATAGTTGATTTATAACATTGTATTAGTTTCAGGTACACAGCAAAGTGAATAAGGTACACACACACACACACACACACACACACACACATATGTATCCCTCTGTTTTAGATTATTTTCCATAAAGGCCATTATAGAGTATGGGATTCCCTACTGTTATACAGTAGGCCCTTATTAGTTATCTATTTTGTATATACTAGTGTGTATATGTCAATCCCTGTCTCCCAGTTTATCCCTTCTCTCCTTACCCCTGGTGAACTTAAGTTTGTTTTCTATCAATACATCTGTAACTATATCTGTTTTTTAGGTAAGTTCATTTGTACATTTTAAGATTCCAGATATAAGCAATATCATGATAATTGTCTTTCTCTGTCTGACTTACTTTACTTAGTATGGCTATCTCTGGGTCCATTAATGTTTCTGCAAATGACATTATCTCATTCTTTTTATGGCTTATATTCCACTGTATATATGTACCATATCTTCTTCATCCATTCCAATGCTGGTGGACATTTTTGTTGCTTCCATGTCCTGGCTATTATAGAAAGTGCTTCAAGGAACATTGTGGTGAATATATCTATTTGAATTATGGCTTTTTACAGATATATGCCCAGGAGTTGGATTGGTAGATCTTAAGGCAACTCTATCTTTAGTTTTTAAAAGTACCTTCGTACTGTTCTCCAAAGTGGTTGTACCAGTTTGGAACCCTGCCTTTTCATTTGTAACTAGTTACACTAAAACAGAATCAGCCTTCTCCTACAGATGTGAAAAACAAAAACCTTGCAAATCCTCCATTAGAAGAAAGAGCATTTCAGACCCAGTTTTGCCTGGCCCTGAGTATGAGAAAGAGATCTTAATTTCTCTCTTAAATGCTTATCTAATTGATTATCTAAATGTGCCAGTTGAGTCTCTGAGATTCCTATTGTTTTGAAGTTATTTCTCCAAATTTTATATGAAATGATTTTATCCTAAATAATTCTTGCTAAAATTTAAGCATAAGGTGTTTGTATTCAAGGAAGCTTCCTAAATATGCAAATATACACACACATATGTATAAAATAGCAAAAAGAAAATCAGAAGGGGAACACTCAGAACACTTGAAATTTACAATCGAATATATTGTATCATTCTTAGAGCAATTATTAAATGTTCAAAACATGAAAAAAGTTGGAGATAAAAGTAGCTCTTTAAAGACAATTACAAATAGCAGGGTAGGTCAGGAATATCAAAATAAGCTGCTTTAGATTTAAAAGGCAAAAGAATAAGATTAATTTGTTTACCTATATGGGTAACTTGTGTATATTCCTGTTTCATAAGGTTATGGGTTCATATACACTGCAGACTAAGAGGCCAGTCATGCTGTGTTCCAACATAAGTTTCTACCTGGAAATTTTCTGGACTCATCTTTCTGAGATATGCCTAAGTCAAGAATTGAGTGTCATGCTTTCCCCATTTGCCAGCCTCATTATTCTGGAGTGGGTAGGCAAAGCAAAGTGAAAAGTGGTATATTGTTACTTTAGGGGAAATACATATTTTAAAGGCTCTCAATTTTTTTAGTATGTCTACTAAGGCTTGACTGGGTTTTCAACATTTGTCCAAATGTGTGAGAAACTTTTTCTCTTGTAGTTTTGCAGCACTTAGGTGCAGGTATTGCTATAGCCACTATGATTACTTGGCAAACTCTGTTTACTGAAAAACAACTCTACAATTAGAACTGTGCCAGGAAACTTACAAGTACCTCATATACTTGCAAGGCAAAATAGGTGCCCATGTTTCTTGGAGTAGTCATTGCTTAATATACTAGCATAGGGTCTTTGAGAAATTCTTTTACTTTCTGAATCTCTCTCTCTCTTTTTTTTTTTTTTCATGTGTAAAGTGAGTCTTCTAGTGTCATTTGACCTATAGGCTTTTTTAGTATTCAAGTACACAACACATTGCCTAAAACATATGGTATCTGATAAGGCTTTAATATCTAGAATATTTTTCAACAACCAAAAAGCAACCTAATTCAAAATGGAGAAAGGGCTCAAAAAGGCTTCTCTCCAAAGAAGATGTGCAAGTTGCCACTAAGCACATAAAAAGATGTTCATCACTAACCATTAGAGAAGTGAAAATCAAAAAATACAATGATACACCACTTGATTCCAACTAACATACTAACATGCATCCAATTAAAAAATAAATGTTGGTTTAAAGCTAAAAAAAAAAACCCTAAAATAAAAAAATTAAAAAGAAACTAAAATCATGGCATCTGATCCCATTATTTCATGGTAAATGAATGGGAAAAAGTGGAAACAGTGGCAGATTTTATTTTCTTGGGCTCCAAAATCACTGTGGACAATGATTGCAGCCATGGAATTAAAAGATGCTTACCTCTGGGAAGAAAAGCTTTGACACACTTAGACAGGGTGTTGAAAAGTAGAGAAATCACTTTGTCAAATGAAGATCCTTTCAGTCAAAGCTATAGTTTCTCCAGTAGAGTCAGACCGTAAAAAAAAGCCGAGTGCCAAAGAACTGATGCTTTCAAATTCTAGTGTTGAAGAAGACTCTTGAGAGTCCCTTGGACTGCAAGGTGATCAAATCAGTCAAGCCTAAAGAAAATCAACCCTGAATATCCATTGGAANCCATAAAAAAAAGCCGAGTGCCAAAGAACTGATGCTTTCAAATTCTGGTGTTGAAGAAAACTCTTGAGAGTCCCTTGGACTGCAAGGTGATCAAATCAGTCAAGCCTAAAGAAAATCAACCCTGAATATCCATTGGAAGGACTCATGCTGAAGCTCCAATACTTTGGCCACCTGATGCAAAGAGCCAGCTCATTGAAAAAGACTATGATATTGGGAAAGATTGAGGGCAGGAGGAGTAGGGGCATAAGAGGATGAGATTATTTGATGGCATCACCAACTCAGTGGACATAAGTTTGAGCAACCTCAGAGAGACAGTGAATAGTGAAGGACAGGGAAGCCTGGTGTGCTGAAGCCCATGGGATTACAAAGAGTCAGACATGACTTAGCAACTGAAAAACAATCCAAAACAAAACAATATTGACAAGTATGTGGAGAAACTTGAACCCTTCTGTTCTGTTAGTGGGAATGTAAAATGATGTAACTTCTATGCAAATCAAAATGGTGGTTACAAAATGTTAAAAATAGAATTATCATATTATCCAGCACCTGTATTTCTGAGTCAAAAGAATTGAAAGCAGAGTTTTGAGAGGTTTGTTCATAACAGCATCATTTGCAATAGCTATGGGGTAGGAGGTGGGAGGAGGGTTCAGGATTGGGAACTCATGTACACCCATGGTGGATTCATGTCAATGTATGGCAAAACCAATACAGTATTGTAAAGTAAAGTAAAAATAAAAATTAAAAAAAAAAAGACTAATACCATATGACTTCAGTTGTGTAAGGTATTCAGAGTAGTCAAAACCATAATGACAGAAAGTAGAATAGTATTTGCCAGGGGCTGGATGAAAGAGGAAACAGATAGTTATTGTCTAAAGGGTATAGAGCTCCAGTTGTGCAAGGTGAAGAGTTTTGAGGATGGAAGGTAGTGGTAGTTGCACAAGAATATGAATGGACTTAATACCACTGAACTGAAGAGTTAAAACTGATCAAAATGGTACATTTTGTGTATTTTCCTACAATAAAAATTGAAAGAAAAAATCATATCTGATTCTGGCTTTAGAACTTTGCTAATTCTACTATATACAGCACTTCGTATACTCTGAAGGCTGCCTGTGTACCTACCTCTACCAATTTTAAGCATTTGGGGAAAGACTTTTACTCATCTTATATCATTTTTAAGTTAATAACTTGTTAATTCAATAGTAACTTATTAAATCCCTTCTGATGTGCTTGACACTATGATAAGCCTAATTTATCTTCCTAAATATTCATAACACATTTTTAGATTTTAAAACTTATAATGATTCCATTCATTTTGCTTTGTTTAAGAAAGTGTTTTGCATTATTTTGGTTTTACCTTTTGGTAGTTCCTTCTGTGTAACTCGTCTGTTCAAGGACAACACTATCAGTGTGTTACCTGTCTTTGATAGATTCTCTTTCTGTGCCTTCATTTTTATCGTTTGTTTTTTCCTGTTTTGAATAAACTTAAAAAATGTATCTAGTTCTTATTCTTATTTTTCTGCAATTCAAATGCTGTTCTTGAAAGCCTCCGATGTGAATTGTTTTGTTTCCTAGTTATCTTTTGTTACTTCACTTGCATTCTTTTATTTCTCGTTTATCCTTTTACCCTGTTGTTTCTCTTTTTCTCCTTTTGGATTTATATTTCAGCCATGTATTCATTAGTTCCTGAAATTCCTTTGGGTTGATATTATTTTAGTCATATTTTCAATACCACTGTTTACCATGATCTGCATTTTCATGCATTGAACCTATGTTATTCATATTTTCTTCGGTACAAGTGGGAACTTTTATAAAGTGGCACATAAATGGCATTTCTTGCTCCATATCTGTTGCTATAATTATCAAATTCCTTAATAGGAATTTAAGGGATGATTCGAACATTTTTTTTCTGATGCCTACTTTACAAGCAATAAAACTAAGGTAATATGAAACTTACCCACTCCAGTGTTCTTGCCTGGAGAATCCCAGGTACGGGGGAGCCTGGTGGGCTGCCGTCTCTGGAGTCGCACAGAATCGGACACGACTGAAGCGACTTAGCAGCAGCAGCAGCAGCAGTATGAAACTTGCATAAGGAAACATAGCTAGTAAATAGTAAGCAGAGTTAGGCAGTTAGCTTTTACCAGGCACTACTTTTAGAGTTCATGGCATGTGATCCCTGTCAAATACTTTTCTTCTACTATTTATTTACAAATACTATAAACAGAGAAATGCATATACAGCCTATGTTTACCACTTAATGAATATTTATAGAAGGAACACACTTATATAACCAGCCCCTAAAATATGAGCAGCTAACCAGAAGCTTGCTCTTTCTTTTTCCTCTTCCAATCTTCTATCAGACTTTGTGGTTTATCACGGTCCTACTTTTAACAGTAAAGAATAATTTATTTTTGTAACTTATAAAAATGGAAAATACAGTATCTACTTTGCCTTATTTCTTTCTTCAGTCAGTTCAGTTCAGTCACTCAGTCATGTCCAACTCTGCAGCCCCGTGGACTGCAGCATGCCAGGCTTCCCTGTCCATCACAAACTCCTGGAGACTGCTCAAACTCATGTCCATCGAGTCAGTGATACCATCCAACAAAAAATCTCATCCTTGTCATCCCCTTCTCTTTCTGCCTTCAGTCTTTCCCAGCATCAGGGTCTTTTCCAATGAGTCAGTTCTATGCATCAGGTGGCCAAAGGATTGGAGCTTCAGCATCAGTCCTTCCAATGAATATTCAGGACTGATTTCCTAGGATTGACTGGTTGGATCTCCTTGCACTCCAAGGGACTCTTGAGAGTCTTCTCCAAAACCACAGTTTAAAAGCATCAACTCTTTGGCAGTCAGCTTCCTTTATAGTCCAACTCTCACATCTATACATGACTGCTGGAAAAATCATAACTTTGTCTAGATGGACCTTTGTCCACAAAGTAATATTTCTGCTTTTTAGTATGCTGTCTAGGTTTGCCACAGCTTTTCATCCAAGGAGCAAGTGTCTTTTAATTTCATGGTTGCAGTCACAATCTGCAGTGATTTCAGAGTCCAAGAAAATAAACTCTGTCACTGTTTCTATTGTTTCCCCATCTATTTGCCATGAAGTGATGGAACTGGAAGCCAGAGTCTTAGTTTTCTGAATGTTGAGGTTTAAGCCAACTTTTTCACTCTCTACTTTCACTTTCACCAACAGGCTTTTTAATTCCTCTTCACTTTCTGCCATAAGGGTGGTGTCATCTGCATATCTGAGGTTATTGGTATTTCTCCCGGCAATCTTGATTGATTCTAGCTTGTGCTTCATCCAGCCCAGCATTTTGCATGATAAACTCTGCATATAAGTTAAATGAGCAGGGTGAGAATATATAGCCTTGACATACTCCTTTTCCAATTTGGAACCAGCTAATTGTTCCATGTCCAGTTCTAACTGTTGCTTCTTGAACTGCATACAGATTTCTCAGGAGGCAGGTAGGTTGGTGTGGTATTCCCATCTATTTTAGAAATTTCCAGTTTGTTGTGATCCACACAGTCAAAGACTTTGGCATAGTCAATAAAACAGAAGTAGATATGTTTCTGGCATACGGTCCATGGAATTCTTCAGGCCAGAATACTGGAATGGGTAGTCTTTCCCTTTTCCAGGAGATCTTCCTAACCCAGGATTGAACCCAGGTCTCTTGCAAAGAAGGTGCATTCTTTATCAGCTGAGCCAGAAGGGAAGCCCATTTCTTTCTTAAAAGATACTCATCATATCCATCTAGTAATTTTTGTTGCTATGCAATATTGCCATTGTGAGAATATTCTTCAATTTTTCCATTCTAATGTTGACATGAATAGTTGTTTTTTTTCCTATAACAAATATTGCTTTATTCCTATATTTTCATTTTGCTTAACATTTCCAGTAAGTACAACCATAGGCTTCCTCGGTCATATCTTGTGTTTTATTAGATTACTCTGAATAGTGTAATGGATGTGAAAATTAACTCACCAACAGTGTGCTAGAACTCTGTTTTATTGATAGCTTGAATGATATCTCACAGCCAGTGGTTAGTGAGTATCTTTTAAATTAAACCATTCATATTTTATTTTACTATGATGTCTAAAGATGAATATATTCATAAATTTATTGCCTGTTTTGGCATGATTTTTTTTTATAAAGAGATGAGCTTTTTTCCCCCATTTTTTTCTGTTGGGTTCTGCGACTTTTTCTTAGTAAATTGTAGGCATTCTTCACAAATTGTAAATTGCATTGTCTTTGTCATATATACTGTTGCCAGTATGTTCTGCCAGTAATTTGCCTTCTACTCTTATATTAATGTCCTGTAGGGAACATGCATTTTTGTTTTAGTACATTTTGGTATGTTTTCCTTCTTGTTATAGTTTTTGTGTTCTGTTAAAGGGCTTTACTCCCTTTACAGTAAAATGACTTCCTCTATTTTTTGTGTTCAAAAAAGATTTTTTACCACTTATTGTATTTATATCTGACATCAATTTGGAACTTATTTTTAATAAATGAAACTAGTGTCTCTCTATATTTTCTAATCTGAATTACCTAGGTGAGATGACCATTTCCCCCCACTTTACTGCAGTTCACTTTGTCAGTGTGAGAAGTCTAGCATAATTTTTGTTATTTATGTGTATACTAATTCTAGATGTTTGATTTTTGAATGTTTATTTTTTTTATAATTTAATGCTGTTGTAAATGGCATCATTTACAATTTATTTGTGTGTATGTAGAATAACATTTTGGAATATTTAATCATATATTCTGTGACTTTGCTACATAGACCAATTAATATTAATGTTTTTCCTGATATCATTTTGATTTTCTAGGTAAGCAGACTTGTCTTCTATAAAGTATAATTTTATTATTTTAAAAACCATAGGTGTTTTTTCATTGTTTTATTTCATTTGCTAGTACTCCTAGCATAATATGAATTAGAAGTTGTAATTTTTGAACTTAAAAACACACAACAAGAGAGGGTTTAGTTTTATTCAGTGTCTTACTGAGGACCGTAGACTGGGAGACAGCCTTTCAATAACTCTGAGTATATTGCTCTGAAGAGGTAGGGGAAGAGCCAGTAGATGTATGAATTTTGGGGCTAGGGAATGCATGTAGTCAAACACACATCTAAAATATTTTAGAAGATGTGTGCTAATCATGAAGAACGGATATCTTAAGTTAATGATTTTAGTCTTTTTCTGTATATGGGAAGATGCAACAATCCGGGGTCACATAGAAATGCTTCCTGAGATGTACATTTTAAGTATCTAGAGGTCTGTCTTTCCAAAGCACACAATGTTTCATCCTGTTTTTTTCATCCTGAATTCCAATCAGGGCATACTGTGGGTGGGTTACTGTAGTTGGTTTTTACTAAAACTGGTCTTTTATAACTGGATTATGAGTGACAGTCTTTGTTCTTTTTTAAATTCACATGTAATAGAGATTATTTTCTGTTGCCTACTCTCAAGAGGGAAGCTATTCAGTATTTAAGTATTGTGGGTTATCAGAGATTACCTGTCAAGTGCTGGCATTCATGTCCAGTTCTGCATGAGAGGGTAGCGATCTTCTTCCTTCCAATCACTCAGTGTTTTGTTTTTTTTTAATAAGCTGTCTCATGTTTTCACTAACCATTCTGTGGCTGTGTCATTAACATTTTCATCATTGTTACGCTGGTGATTCTTTTTTTCTGTAATGAAATCACCAATCCAGATTCCATGGAGAGATTCTGAGGGAGGGTATTTCCTTCAAGATGATATACAAAAGTACAGAGACCTCATGGTTGAGTTCAAAATTTGTTTCTAGACGAATTGATGGCTAAGACACCTCATATACTGCTTAGGTATTGCTCTCCCAGTATCCACCAGAATAATATGGTATCCTCAAACACTTCCTAACCCAGTACCACTCAGCTCTGTGTCCACTGCTTTGGAGGGTTTCCTGGGGTCTTCCCTCTCTAGTTGGTATGAAATTTAAATTGTGGAGATTTCCCAGAACATTGGCGTTCCATTTTTTCTTTTTTTCCTTTGGAATAGAGTGGCATCTTCAGCCTTAACTAGCTTCCTGGATTCTCTGGCTGCTAAAAGAAATGATATTTTTAACTCCAATATCTTCTGTCTCAGCTCTTGAAGAGATTCATCTGATCTACTATATAATGTCCAAGTCATTTTTTGCCTCATTCAGGCCAAGAGTTGCTCTTATTAATAGAATTCAAATAAAATCTGAAGCTAAGGAACATGTATATAATTCACATTCTAAGTAGGGGAAATTTTGCAAGCATTCTTTAAAATTCTGCTTCTTCACAATTTGCCATTGTTCAGCTCAGAAAGCAAAGCTGTAGAATCTCTTAATATTGTGGTAATTAATACCCAGTGTGTGATGTCTCATTTTACTCAATTTATACTTAGTATGCCCTGCCAAAATGTAATAAAGAAAACACTTAAAAAGCCACAAAGGCATAAATTATTAAAACATTTCCTCCTGAAGCATTATTTTAAATAATACTTAGTGCAATGTCATCTAAGGCATTTGAAGATTATAGTTTACTAATAAATATCTTGGCTGAGGTTCATTTTTCAAGCAGGGATAATGCAAGTTAGATGTATCTGTCTTTAAAGGTGAATAGATACCTGCATAGGAAGGGTGTTGGGTGCCTTTCATCTGTCCTAAGAAAGCTTGGTTGGTGAGACTTTCTGGAAAAATATCTGAAGAGAGTAGTGAAGGGTGGGAACTAGGAGCATCCCTGACCCCAAATCCTTTCAGAAAGTATACTTGCTCCAAGATAAGGATAAGCAGAGAAGAAGCAGAAGACATGTTCTCAAGATTTGTTAGGCTAGGGAGAGAAGATATGGACAGTGCTAGAGGTAGAGATGCTAGCCTCTGCAGAGACCAGATAGTAGGAAAGAAGAAAACCAATGGTCATGGATCATGGTTTTTACTGACTTTTCATTTTTTTAATCTCTAGATGTGAATAGAATGGTCTTTTAATAGTTTCACAGCAAAAAGGCTGTGTTTCCCTAAATCACTTAGCATTTTTCCTACTTTTCTGATCAAAATGAAGAAATAGTAAATGTTCCAATGATACTGGACACAACAGAAACAGAAAAGACCTATTTATAATGTCATGTTTTGTTGACATGCTTTCACAGGTCCAAACTATAAACCCCATACAGAGCTCACAGGGGAAACAAGAAGGAAAGGTGCTATGAACTGCTCTAGCCAGAGTGAGCCCTTCTGAAGCACAGGTGCTGAAGTTACTGTTTACAGAAGGCATGAGGTTGTTCTCCAGACAGGGGCATGTTCAGCCGCTCTTGATCCCCTTTGGAGGCTGTTTTTAAGGGTGCGGCTCCACTCTGCCTGGAGCAAGTATCTTTTCTGAAAGGCTCGCCAGGAGTATCCTCGGAAATTCTGTCATATCCAAATGTGACTTCCTGGTTGGAGAGGAACTCATAGAGAGAACTCAATTAAAAGCAGTTTTACAGCTTAAGACTAAAATATAATACTCCCAAATGCATTCTCTATTTAAAAATGAGTAGGTCAGACTTGGTTCTTCAACATTCCATTGCCTTATCCTTTAATTCCCCTCTATTTTTCTATCTCTTCTTTGCATTCATTCTCCCTGAAGAGTCTCTATTTCAAATCATTTTGAGATATGTAACAGAAATAACTTTTGTGCCTACATACTTTGGTTCTTGTTCCAATTGGAACTTGTTACAACAAAACAAAAAAAGTGGGATTAGTTCTCACTGGTTGAAGCTTAGTTTTTCTACTGTGTTTAAAGTGAGTAGAGGGACTTGTAACTGACAGCTTGTCTTATTTTAAAATCTGAAACTTTGTACAGGAAATATTTAAGATACTTTCATTGTAGCATTTTTGTCATAAGAAAGAATAAGGAATAAATGAAACTGTCAAAAATAAAAGAATAGTTATATCAATGATGGTGTATGAACATTGTATTAATGGAATGTTATATAGTTGTTCAAAAGCATAAGATAGAACTACACAATGATATGAGAAGATTTATGTCTTAAAAAGGAAAATCACAGACTAATATGAGCAATCCGAAACCATTTAGTAAACTCTCAATAATGTATACACACAAATATAAGATGAGTCATTATGGGTTTCTTGTTTTGATTTTCATATTTATTTTTAGACTAAAAGTTTTCTATGAAAGATGAAAATTGCTCGGTCACATTAATTCCTATGATCCCTTTCCTTTAACTCTTTATTTTTGCTAGCTATGCTGATATTTTACTGTTTTTAACATTTTGTTCTGTGATCATCAATTCAATTTAATACAGAGTCTAAATAAGAATGCTTCTCACCATCAGTTTCCTTTTTAAAATCAGTTTCTTCAATCCTGAGTTCTTTGTTTATACTGCTATACTTTAGACAGATTTTGAAAGATTTTTTTCCCCTAAAAATGAGTTTATGGGAATTTTATTCACCGAGCAATTCATATTTGGGCTTCTTAGGTAGCTGTTATCCACACTTTCAGAACACAGATGTTCATCTTTTATTTTTTTATATTGACTTTTTATGTAGGGAAGTCTGAGACTTGATATATTTAAGGGATTTCTGTAGAAAATCTACTTTTTCTTCATATATGACAGAAAATTTTGTTCTCTTATACTTGAGTAAAGTAGCATAACTTGTATGAGTTAGGATTAAGTGCTGATTGTCAAATTTTTATGATAGACTATATGTTCCTCTAATATTCAAGTCATGTATGTGTGTGAAAGTTGGACTACAAAGAAAGCTGAGCACCGAAGAATTGATGCTTTTGAACTGTGGTGTTGGAGAAGACTCTTGAGAGTCCCTTGGACTGCAAGGAGATCCAACCAGTCCCTCCTAAAGGAGATCAGTCCTGGGTGTTCATTGGAAGGACTGATGTTTAAGCTGAAACTCCAATACTTTGGCCACCTCATGCAANCCGAAGAATTGATGCTTTTGAACTGTGGTGTTGGAGAAGACTCTTGAGAGTCCCTTGGACTGCAAGGAGATCCAACCAGTCCCTCCTAAAGGAGATCAGTCCTGGGTGTTCATTGGAAGGACTGATGTTTAAGCTGAAACTCCAATACTTTGGCCACCTCATGCAAAGAGCTGACTCATTTGAAAAGACCTTGATGCTGGGAGGAATTGAAGGTAGGAGAAGGGGACGACAGAGGATGAGATGGTTGGATGGCATCACCGACTCGATGGACATGGGTTTGAGTGGACTCTGGGAGTTGGTGATGGACAGGGAGGCCTGGTGTGCTGTGGTTCATGGGGTCACAAAGAGTCAGACACGACTGAGTGACTGAACTGAACTGAATATTCAAGTTTTAAAAATCAATTTTAGAGAAATATAGATATTTCAGTTTCTTGAACTCTTTTGCTAACTGACACCAAATATTACTTGAGGATATTTTTAAAATGTCCTCTAATTATTTGATCTCTATTTACTTCTTCATATTTCAACATGTTATATTTTTTTCTACTGTACTAATTTAACATTTTAGTGGCAACTAGGTTCATGCTTTTTACAAGATGTTCATCAAGTCAACCTTGATACTGAATTTATCTGATTATACTAATCCCCCTCATCTACTTCTGTTGTCTTTTCCTCTTGTCTTTAAGGTCCTCTTTCATTAAATGGAAGTTTTTGTTGGTGTTTCTATTGTGGTGAGACTTGAGGAGATCTAATTAAAAATAAAACCTCCTCTGAACTCAGAAAACTCCTCCAAAACACGGAAGACAAAGAAAGTCTTACTATTGAATACCTATTAAAACAGAATGGGACATACTTCACAGGCATGGCTTCCCTCATGTATGCAATAGGATAGCAATAGTAGGTAACCTTTCCCAATTTTTGCCATGATCCCCACTCAAAGCTAATTGGTTGACATTTTAGCAATGCATTTAGTTCTCATAAAATCTTTATAAGACGATTTTTTAAAAATTCTCATTTTACAATGAGGCTCAGAAATAAGAGTAACATATATTGTCACACAACTGGTGGAGACTACATATAAGCTCAGGATTCTCCAACTCTAAAAAGCCTATTCTAACCACTTTGTCTTATTGCTTTCTTCCTTCCAAAGTTGTTTATGATACGTCAGTAATACAACTTACATTAGAATATATAAATATAAAAACAGCATGTCATTATTTTATTTTTGTCCTTGAGTTAAAACCTATGTGATGTTTCCTTTTGACACAGAAAACCCTCTGAGCCTTGTAAAATGAAGCATTATACTGAGCATTGTAAAATGAAGGTTCCTACTGAAGTTTTTATCTTGAATATGATTTACTTACTTATTCATTTTACACTTACTCAATAAAAATTTATAACTCCCTTACATGACAGAAACCTTCCTACATGGTAAGAGATTATGAACTAATAAAAACTCCTCTCAAATTCCACTGTGAGTGATTATAAATAAAAACATTAAAATTAAAGAAAATATACCTAAGAAGTAAGGAATGTAAAAGATTTTCTTTAAGAAAAAAAGATGTGGTATTTCAAGAGGTGATTTTAGAACAGAAATTTGAATAAAATGAGAATAAGAGGTGATTGCAACTGTGAAATTAAAAGATGCTTACTCCTTGGAAGGAAACTTATGATCAACCTGGACAGCATATTAAAAAGCAGAGACATTACTTTCTTAACAAAGGTCCGTCTAGTCAAGGCTATGGTTTTTTCAATGGTCATGTATAGATGTGAGAGTTGGACTACAGAGGAAGCTGAGTGCAGAAGAATTGATGCTTTTGAACTGTAGTGTTGGGGAAGACTCTTGAGAGTCCCTTGGACTGCAAGGAGATTCAACCAATCCATCCTAAAAGAGATCAGTCCTGGGTGTTCACTGGTAGGACTGATGTAGAAGCTGAAACTCAAATACTTTGGCCACCTGATGTGAAGAGCTGACTCATTTGAAAAGACCCTGATGCTTGGAAATTTTGAGGGCAGGAGGAGAAGGGAACGACAAAGGATGAGATGGTTTGATGGCATCGCCGGCTCAATGGACATGGGTTTGGGTGGACTCTGGGAGTTGGTGATGGACAGGGAGGCCTGGCGTGCTGCGGTTCATGGGGTCGCAAAGCATCGGACATGACTGAGCGACTGAACTGAACTGAGAGATGTTAAGGCCTAAGGAGGTAACTTTCCAGGTCATGTAAAGGCACATTTAGAGGTCACGACATGAGAAATAATTTAGAATGTTCAATAAATAGTAGGTTGAGTTGAAATGGATTAGAAATGGTTTGCAGATGTTGCCCTGGCAAATTTTTCAAAAAATCTTTCATGTTATATTTTTCTTTATTTTGTATTAGAGAACACTTAAATTCTTGGTCACCTGCAAGTTAATAAGTCAGAGTGACTTAATGATGCTCGCAATGGATATACAGTTAGAGTTTATACATTATATACTTGGCATATTTCCAAGCTCTAGTTTTGTGGAAAATAACTCCCATATCAACCTTATTCCATTCTCATCTATATGATTATCAATAAGGAAGTAGCCATTTTGAATTATATGAACCCTGATTGCAGAGAGGCCTCTGATCCAAAATTTTTGTGTCTTCCTCTCACTAATGTATTTAGCACCAAAAAAAGGTGTCATAGCTGTTTTCTTTTTTCTAATTACTAAAGGAAAAAAGACAAAGCTGTGTAATCCCTTCTTATCCCTTTCTACCATGTGGAAATTGTATGTAAAAGAGAAATAAAATGAAGAACTATAAAGAGGAAAATATACATGAGTGGTATGAGAAAGTACTACTGATATATATTCATCCCTAGTTTCATTTCTTCCTGAAGTCTTGCAGTCTTCCCATCACTGAATTACCTGAGATGCTACAATAATATTTTTTTTTATTTTTTTCCTTTTGATTAAGTTATTTTGGACTGAGTTTATTTAACAAAATATATTACTGCTTTTTTACATGTACAATTTGATCTGATTCTAGAAATAAGTGTTAGTTGCTCAGCCATTTCTGATTCTTTGTGACCCTTCCAGGTTCCTCTGTCTGTGGAATTCTCAAGGCAAGAATACTTGAGTGGGTTGCCATTCCCTTCACCAGGGGATCTTCCCAACCCAGGAATTGAACCCAGGTCTCCTGCATTGCAGGCAGATTCTTTACTGTCTGAGCATATAGCTCTATATGAAAAGACATTGTCTTAAGGCATTTGTATCAGGTATCTTCATCTATAAAGTCTGAATGTCTTTATAAGATCATGTAAGTAGTAAATTGAATACCTTCATTCAGATAGCTAAGGCACAGCAAATCATGTAGAAAATAAGTGATGACAGATTTAGTGTATAGGACTTGCATTACTGACAATTTCTTTGACTTTTTATACCTAAAGATTGAAGGCAAAAGGAGAAGGGGTTGGCAGAGGATGAAATGGTTAGACAGAATCACTGACTCATTGACCATGAATCTGAACAAACTCCAAGACACAGTGAAGGACAGAGGAGCCTGGCATGTTGCTACCCATGGGCTTGCAGAGTTGGGCACGATTTAGTGACTGAACAACAAGAGCAATGGATGGCATGGGAATTTAATTCAGATGATACTGACCTGCGGGGTTACAGTTGGCATATTAAACTGCATCCCAGTGAATACAGGAAGGGAACTGAGGAGAGATGCAGGTGAGCACATGTTCGCTGCCCATTGCTGTTCAGTCACTAAGTCTTGTCTACTTTTTGCAGTTGCTTCATTATCTTGTGGTTCTTGATCATGGATTTGGTTGTTTTTCTAAGGACAATGGGTGTCTCTGGTGGCTCAGTGGTAAAGACTGTGCCTGCCAATGCAGGAGACCCATGAAATGCAGGATCAATCGCTGGGTTGAGAAGATCTCCTGGAGGAGGAAATGGTGACCCACTCCAGTATTCTTGCCTGGAAAATTCTATGGACAGAAGAGCCTGGCAGGCTATAGTCCATGGGGTCACAAAGAGTTGGACATGACTGACCACACAAACACAAGAAGTCTGTCTACAGTTTAGGTACCCGCCCATCTTTGGGCTTCCCTGGTAGCTCAGCTGGTAAAGAATTTGCCTGCAGTGCAGGAGACCCTGGTTTGATTTTTATGGACAGAAGAGCCTGGCAGGCTATAGTCCATGGGGTCACAAAGAGTTGGACATGACTGACCACACAAACACAAGAAGTCTGTCTACAGTTTAGGTACCCGCCCATCTTTGGGCTTCCCTGGTAGCTCAGCTGGTAAAGAATTTGCCTGCAGTGCAGGAGACCCTGGTTTGATTTTTGGAGAACAGATAGGCTACCCACTCTGGTATTTCCCTGGTGGCTCAGACAGTAAAGAATCTACCTGCAATGCAGGAGACCTGGGTTCGATCCCTGTTGGGAAGGTCCCCTGGAGGAGGGCATGACAACTCACTCCAGTATTCTTGCCTGGAGAGACCCCATGGATAGAGGAGCCTGGCAGGCTACAGTCCATGTGGTCACAGAGTTGGACAGGATTGAATGACTAAGCATATCATACCTAAGTCCAAGTAGGATAAAATTCAGCATGTTTGAAAGAGGAAGTGTGGTTTTAGAGAAGGAATGACATCAGCTGCTGGGATAGTAA
>SJYT01017836.1:168694-206530 GCA_006410635.1 Cephalophus harveyi | reverse complement strand
TCCAAGCATCCTGTATCCTGTATCGAACATAGGCTTGTGCTTCGTTCTTACATGTTAGTTTACATGTTTCAATGCCATTCTCCCAAATCATCCCACCCTCTTCCTCTCCCATAGAGTCCAAAAGTCCTTTCTATACATTTGTGTCTCTTTTGCTGTCTCACATACAGGGTCATCACTGCCATCTTTCTAAATTCCATATATATGTGTCAGTATACTGTATTGGTGTTTTTCTTTCTGGCTTACTTCACTCTGTATAATAGGTTCCAATTTCATCCATCTCATTAGAACTGATTCAAATGAATTCCTTACTTTCTTATTGTTGACTCCAGACCAAGTTCCAGTCCATTTAAGGACCTCAACAGTTCCTGACATTGTAAAGGAGACAAGGATCAAGACCATCCCCAAGAAAGAGAAATGCCTAAAAGCAAAATCGTTATCTGAGGAGGCCTTACAAATAGCAGTGAAAAGAAGAGAGGTGAAAAGCAAAGGAAAAAAAGGAAAGATATACCCATTTGAATGCAGAGTTCCAAAGAATAGCAAGGAGAGATAAGAAAGCCTTTCTCAGTGATCAATGCAAAGAAATAGAGGGAAAAAAAAAATAGAATGGGAAAGACTAGAGATCTCTTCAACAAATTTAGAGATACCATGGAATATTTCACGCAAAGATGAGCTCAATAAAGAACAGAAATGGTATGGATTTAACAGAAGCAGAAGACGTTAAGAAGTGGCAAGAATGCACAGATTTTCATGACCCAGATAATCATGATGGTGTGATCACTCACTGAGAGCCAGACATCCTGGAATGTGAAGTCAACTGGGCCTTAGGAAACATCACTATGAACAAAGCTAGTGGAAGTGATGGAATTCCAGCTGAGCTATTTCAAATCCTAAAAGATGATGCTGTGAAAGTGCTGTATTCAATATGCCAACAAATTTGGAAAACTCAGTAGTAGGCTCAGGACTGGAAAAGGTCAGTTTTCATTCCAATCCCAAAGAAAGGCAATGCCAAAGAATGCTCAAACTACTGCACAATTGCATTCATCTTACATGCTATTAATGTAATGCTCAAAATTCTTCAACCCAGGCTTCGACAGTATATGAACCATGATGTTTCTAGATGTTCAAGCTGGATTTAAAAAGGTAGAGGAACCAGAGATCAAATTGACCACATCTGCTGGATCATCGAAAAAGCCATAGAGTTCCAGAAAGACATCCATTTCTGCTTTATTGACTATGCCAAAGCCTTTGACTCTGTGGATCACAATAAACTGCTGAAAATTCTGAGAGAGATGGGAATACCAAACCACCAGACCTGCCTCTTGAGAAATCTGTATGCAGGTCAAGATGTAACAATTAGAACTGGACATGGAACAACAGACTGGTTTCAAATAGGAAAAGGAGTACGTCAAGGCTGTATGTTGTAACCCTGCTTATTTAACTTGTATGCAGAGTACATCATGAAAACTGCTAGGCTGAATGAAGCACAAGCTGGAATCAAGACTGCCGGGAGAAATAGCAATAACCTCAGATATGCAGATGACACCACCCTTATGGCAGAAAGTGAAGAAGAACTAAAGATCTTTTTGATGAAAAATGAAAAAGGAGAGTGGAAAACTTGGCTTAAAGCTCAAAACTAAGATCATGGCATCTGGTCCCATCACTTCATGGCAAATAGATGGAGAAACAGTGGAAACAGTGGCTGACTTTATCTTTTGGGGCGCCAAATCACTGCAAATGGTGATCGCAGCCATGAAATTAAAAGATTTTTACTCCTTGGAAGGAAAGTTATGACCAACCTAGACAGGATATTAAAAGGCAGAGATATTCATTTGCCAACAAAGATTAATCTAATTAAAGCTATGGTTTTTTCATTAGTTATATATGGATATGAGAGTTGAACTATAAAGAAACCTGAGCACTAAAGAATCATTGGTTTTGAACTGTGGTGTTGGGGATAATTCTTGAGAGTCCCCTGGACTGCAAGGAGATCCAGGCAGTCCATCCTAAAGGAAATCAGTCCTGAATATTCATTGGAAGGACTGATGTTGAAGCTGAAACTCCAATACTTTGGCCACGTGATGCAAAGAGCTGACTCATTTGAAAAGACCCTGATGCTGGGAAAGTCTGAAGGCAGGAGGATGCCAGGGTCCAGCCCCGGTGGATCCAGGGAAATTCGAAGTATGGACAGCATAGGTGAGGAAAACTTATTTATTTATTAATATAAGATTAGATTAGGAAGAAATAGTGTAGTAGGAAAATTAAGTGGAGAAAAGAGGCTGAATAACTTGGTTTACGTGGAAAACCAATAAAGTTCCAGACAAGGAACTTGCATCATCTACGTTGGGCCACCGGCACCCGTTTGAATATTGGAGAGTGCCCCGCCTTGGGCTCTCTCTCTTATGGATCTTAGAAGCCAGGACAAGTAAGTAGACATGGTGAGCATCCACACCCCAGATGGGAATTCAGCCTGAAATTAAAGAGGAGACATGGGGGAAACCAGTCCAGCGACTGGCCCGGCCTCTATTGTTCAGAAGACTTTTTATACTTTTGATAGTACATGGAGATCAATGGATAATACAAAATTATGCAGCCCAGATTCTTATCAAAACCAGGCTTTTCTCTATACCTAGTTGTAAACACAAGTCTTAGGTGATTTACATCATCTTCTGGTCAAAAGGCTTGCTAACACTTTTTTGGCTCTCTTCCGTAATGAATGTTGATCTCGTTTTCCCTGAAGTGTTTTTCTTTAATCTGCATCTCCTTAAAGCACTAAAGTTACATCTCTATAGAACAAAGGTGCAGTGGGTTATAACAAAGAAGGTACTTAACTCAAAGATCTAATGTTGCTACTTGTTTTTTCTATATACCAACTATATCAATAAGTAAAAGATATGAAAATTTGGCAGCAAGTATTGGCTCAACAATGAAACCTTTAATCAGTCTTATTCTAATGATTTTGACTCCTCGGAAGCCCTTACATTCCTAGGGTGTTTTAAGCTTCCTGTGCCTCTCGTGGTCAGGAGGCCTCAAACAATCACATGTGCAGCTGTACGAGTCCTGCAGGCAGGCTAGAAAGCCATCAGAGGGGTTTTTGGATTGAAACACTCGTGTTATGCCCAGGAGATTTATTATCTAAAAGCTCTAAATTAATTTTTTTCCAGAAAAAGGTGATGGGGGGACAGCCCCCTGTTAATGACAGAAGAGTAGGTGGAAAGCATAACACAGTAAACAGGCAGACTCTGGTCTTGGGGGGTGGATGCTCAGGAAACTCCAGGGGGGACCCCTGAAGCCTGATCATGTCCTTGCGTTTTATCAGGCTTCTTTCCTCATGACCTTGTCATGGGTGGGATTCCTCACTCTGGCTCCCCACAGGAGGAGGATGACAGAGGATGAGATGATTGGATGGCATCACCAATTCAATGAATATGAGTTTGAGTAAACTCTGGGAGTTGATGATGGACAGGGAGGCCTTGCCTGCTGCAGTCCATGAGGTTGCAAAAAGTTGGACCTGACTTAACTGAACTGAACTAAGCAAACACATTAAAAAATACTCAAAATCTCTCATTATTAGAGAAATGAAAATCAAAACTACAATGAGCTATTACCTCTTACTGTTCAGAATGGCCATCATCAAAAAGTCTACACACAATATATGCTGGAGAGAATGTGGAGAAAAGGGAATGCTCTTGCACTGTGGGAATATAAATTGATACAGCCAATATGGAAGATGGTATGTTGATCCCTTAAAAAGCTAGGAATAAAACCACCATATTACCCAGTGATCCTACTCCAAGGCCTATATGTGGATGAAATCAGAAAAGAAAAGATGCATGCTTCCCATTGTTCTTTGCAGCACTATTTACAATGACTAGCACATTGAAGCAACCTAGATGTCCATCAACAGATCAATGGATAAAGATGTTTTGTTACATATACACAATGAAATATTTCTCAGCCATAAAAAGGAATGCCTTTGATTCAGTTCTGATGAGGTGCATGAACCTAGAACCTATTATACAGAGTGAAGTCAGAAAGAGAAAGATAAATATGGTCATGTATGGATGTGAGAGTTGGACTGTGAAGAAGGCTGAGTGCTGAAGAATTGATGCTTTTGAACTGTGGTGTTGGAGAAGACTCTTGAGACTCCCACGGACTGCAAGGAGATCCAACCAGTCCATTCTGAAGGAGATCAACCCTGGGATTTCTTTGGAAGGAATGATGCTAAAGCTGAAACTCCAGTACTTTGGCCACCTCATGCGAAGAGTTGACTCATTGGAAAAGACTATGATGCTGGGAGGGATTGGGGGCAGGAGAAGGGGACGACCGAGGATGAGATGGCTGGATGGCATCACAGACTCGATGGACGTGAATCTGAGTGAACTCCGGGAGATGGTGATGAACAGGGAGGCCTGGTGTGCCGTGATTCATGGGGTCACAAAGAGTCAGACATGACTGAGCAGCTGAACTGAACTGAACACATATATAAGGAATTTAAAATAATGGTACTGAAGAACTTATTTACAGGGCAGCAGTGGAGAAATAGACATAGAGAATGGACATATGAACATGGGGAATGGGGAAGAGAGGGTGAGATGTTTGGAAAGAGTAACATGGAAACTTACATTACCATATGTAAAATAGATAGCCAATGGTAATTTGATGTATGGCTCAGAAAACTCAAACAGGGGCTCTGTATCAACCTAGAGTGGGTGGAGTGGGGAGGGAGATGGGAGGGAGCTTCAAAAAAGAGGGGATATATGCATACCTATGACTGATTCATGTTGAGGTTCGACAGAAAACAGCAAAATTCTGCAAAGCTATTATCCTTCAATTAGTATTACACTCAAGTATTGTTTAGAGGATTAAAGAATTTTCATTTTTACTATCTCACTTAGTTTTCTGTGAGGCAAGCAGTATTGTTTTCAGTAGTGTCATGATATAGGAAAAAGAGCAGATTCACAAAGTTAATTTATTAAGGTCACAGAGCCAATAAACAGCTAGGTCAACTTTTGAAGATGTGTCTTATAAATGTTATTTCTATCACATCAGGCTGTCCTTAGAGAATTGTGTATTCATCAGACAGAATGACACCAATGAACTTATGATGAAATAAACACTCTAAGACAAGTGATAATAAAGGATAAAAGAACAAGAGAAGAGTAAATGAAACTGAGAAAGAAAAGTGGGTGGAGATGGTCAAAGGAATAGTGAGTAAGGAAAGTTGTGGTTTAAAGGCCTCAACGTGCTTGTGTGCTAAGTTGATCAGTCATGTCTGACTCTTTGCAGTGCTTTGGACTGTAGCTATCCTGGCTCCTTTGTCCATGGGATTCTTCAGGCAAGAACATGGACTGGCTTGCCATACCCTCCTCCAGAGGCCGTTCCCAACCCAGGGATCGAACCTACCTCATCTGCATCTCCTGCACTGCAGACAAATTCTTTAAGCATTGAGCCATTTAGGAAGCCCACACAGCTTTCTAGAAAATAGGAGACCTGGTGTAGTTGCTTTACATTCTTCTCAAACAGATTTTTATGCTCCATCAAGTCTACTACCCCCCTTTCTAAGAAAAGACATTTGGCAGAAATCAAATTAGCAACAAATAATAGGACTGTCTGAAATGCTGCAAGTCAGAAGGAGGAATCAAGATTTTAATCACGTGATTCTTTACTGATGTGTGACCAGGATTAAGGAAACCAAAAAAAAAAAAAAAAAAAAAAAAAGCAGTAAGGGTTGTTAGGATGTTCAAGGACAGCCAACAGCAAAACAATTGCCACTCTCACACTTATAAGGCAAAGAGAACATTTAGTGTTACTAGGGACAAGTGAGATCTGGAGACATTAAAAAGAGTCTTCTTGGTGGAACCTGTACTTCAGGTGGAAAGCATCTTTTTTATAATCACAGAAGCAGAGAGGGAGGAATCAGGGGAAGTTTTCTTCTGCCCTTGAGAATCCTACAGTTGTCTTTCAATGACTAAACCTGACCAGAAGTCAAAATGTATGGGGTCCAATTAATGGAGTCCTTAAGATTACTCTTAGTTTAGAGCCGATGTTAGCCTAGGGTTACAGAGCTGGGCACTTACAGCACTGGATAGATTAGGGTTAGTCTCTGGTCAGTCTCTTAACAATGTTGGTTGTGTGACTTTTTGTATTCCCATCTTCAGACAACTATCTCTTTCCTTGGACCCTGGGTACTCATTACTCATCATAAACCCCATTCCACTCTGCTTATTTTCTCTAAGGTCAGTTAGGGAACAAACTGTGGAAAATTCTTAAAGCGATGGGAATACCAGACCACCTGACCTGCCTCCTGAGAAATCTGTATACATATCAAGAAACAACAGTTAGAACTGGACATGGAACAACAGACTAGTTGCAAATAGGGAAAGGAGTTTATCAAGGCTGTATATTGTCACCCAGTTTATTTAACTTATATGCAGAATACATCATGTGAAATGCTGGGCTGGATGAAGCATAAACTGGAATCAAGATTGCTGGGAGAAATATCATAACCTCAGATAATTCAGATGACACCACCCTTATGGCAAAAGGTGAAGAAGAACTAAAGAGCCTCTTGATGAAATTGAAAAAGGAGAGTGAAAAAGTTGGCTTAAAACTCAACATTCAGAAAACTAAGATCATGGCATCCAGTCCTATTACTTTATGGCAAGTGAAGGTGAAGGTGAAGTCGCTCAGTCGTGTCTGACTCTTTGCGACCCCATGGACTGTAACCTACTAGGCTTCTCTGTCCATGGGATTCTCCAGGCAAGAATACTAGAGTGGATTGTCATTTCCTTCTCCAGGGGATCTTCCCGATCCAGGGATCGAACCCAGGTCTCCCGTATTGGAGGTAGACACCTTAACCTCTGAGCCACCAGGGAAGCCCATTTATGGCAAGTAGATGAGGAAATAATGGAAACAGTGGTAGACTTTTTTTTGTGGTTCCAAAATTACTGCAAATGTTGACTGCCACCATAAACTAAAAGATGCTTGCTCCTTGGAAGAAAAGCTATGATAAGCCTAGATATCATATTAAAAGAAGAGACATTACTTTGCTGACAAAGGTCCATCTAGTTAAAGCTATGGTTTTTCCAGTAGTCATGTATGGATGTGAGAGTTGGACTGTAAAGAAAGCTGAGCACCGAAGAATTGATGCTTTTGAACTGTGGTGTTGGAGAAGACTCTTGAGAGTCCCTTGGACTGCAAGAAGATCCAACCAGTCAGTCCTAAAAGAAATCAGTCCTGAATATTCATTGGAAGGATTGATGCTGAGGCTGAAACTCCAATACTATGGCCACCTGATGCGAAGAACTGACTCGTTAGAAAAGACCCTGATGATGGGAAAGATTGAAGGCAGGAGGAGATGGTTGGATGGCATCACCAACTCAATGGACATGAATTTGAGCAATCTTTGGGAGTTGGTGATGAACAAGGAAGCCTGGCATGCTGTAGTCCATGAGGTCGCAAAGAGTTGGGCACAGCTGAGCAACTTAGTTGAACTGAACTGAAGGTCAGTTAAGGTAAGTGAACTTCCAATATCAGATTACATTACTCCTAATTGAAGACAGAAGTGAGAATTAAGTCTTTAGGGAACACAAACAACATAAAAGAGGAGCTTTTAGAGCAAACACAGTAAGTATCTTGGAGGAGTTGGAAGATATATCAGAGAAGAATACCTTTCCCATGTTCCTTGCCAATGTACTGCTTCTTTCCAAAGGAGATAGTTCATGACTAAGAACAGAATTAGCACTGCCATTTAAATCTGTCTCTCCACTTCTGAATACTCTGGAATTACACCCATTCTGAATATTTAGAAGATCAGATATGTTCTACAGAGATAGTTTTGATTTTCACAAGTATTTGTTGATTGTGAGGGCAGGCAAAAGAATAACTTCCATGTCATTATTTACTACATTTACTGTTACAGACTTGTCATTACTATTACACCTTTCCTGTTGATTTTCATGATTAACGGATATGTGTCTCTCTGACAACTTTTAAGCAAATCATAGCTTGAATGGTTGTAACCATAGGTAGTTCCTCCAACATGCTTTACCTGCCTCCCATGGCTGAAAGTGAAAGTGTTAGCCCCTCAGTTGTGTCTGACTCTTTGCGACCCAAAGGACTATAACCTACCATCTACTGTGGATCAAACAGGAAAAGGTAAGTAAAATATTTCAATAATGATAAAATGAAATATAATGCTGATTTTTAAACTTATTATTTGTTCCTTAAGTTGAACGTAGATGTGAAGTACATAAGTGATAACACAAAAATGTGACTGTCAGAAGAGCATAAACTGCTAAAGATGGTAGCATTTTGGCTAATGAAAAGAGAAGTTTGTCATGTTCAGTTCTCTGTCAAAAAAGTCACTTAAGGAAGTCATTTCACCATGAATGCATGTTAGTTCAGAATCAATGAATACATTGCTTAATTGTTCTGAAAAATCTCCTTATTGATCCATCAACCTATAAATTTTAAAATATTGCCTATTTAATGCTTTGGTCTTACAAGTTCTGAAATCAAGAAAGTGGAAATCACACATCTGATACCTAAAAAAAATTACATGTGAACTGAATATCTGGTATGAAAGTAAAAAAGTCTAGTAAGACTTGATCTGCCAGTTTGAAGCTCACCATAATATACCATAAACTTATGAAGATATAAGTCCAGTAATATGTTATGCTACATTAGAAAAGTGTTCTGTTCACATTTATTTCCTAAAGAAGAAATATAATCACAGCTAGCTTACTTGGGCAGGAAATGGGATGGTAGACTGTTTTCTCATTAATGACTTCATTGCACTAAATTGAAAGAAAAAAATGAGTTTTTGTGGTAATGTTGATTATTGGCGAAAAGGGTAAAAGAATACTCAGGATTTTGGCAAAAAAATTGAAAGGGGGAAATAAGTGAATTTCTGACTACTTCTCAGTTGGTAGCTATCATCAGTCATTACTAATTAAAATTTATTGGTGATTATTTGTGATTGTCACAAAGGACATTTTATAAATCAAAGCAATGGGGAAAAATTTTGAGATGATAAGAAAGTTGCATAAGAAAGTTGCCCTGGCATACTATCATGTAAGAAATGAATCACCAGTCTAGGTTTGATACAGGATACAGGATGCTTGGGGCTGGTGCACTGGGATGATCCAGAGAGATGATATGGGGTGGGAGGTGGGAGGGGGATTCAGGATTGGGAGCTCGTATACACCAATGGTGGATTCATGTCAATGTATGACAAAACCAATACGGTATTGTAAAGTAAAATAAAGTAAAAATAAAATTAAAAAAAAAGAAAGAAAGAAAGAAAGAGAGCCAAAAAGTGTTAGCAAGCCAGAAGATAATGCAAATCACCTGAGAGCTTTTATATACAAAAAGATATACAGAAAGGGTCAGGATTGCTGCCCCTGCGTGACTCTGTATCTTCCATTATGTAAAATTTAGGGTATATAAACACCTTTTGAACAATAAAGAGAGAAGGGGGTTTTTGCAGAAAAAAGAAAAAAAAAGTTGCATAAGAAGCCTGAATAGAAACAGGCAGATTCCAAGGTAGATACTATACAGAGTCAGAAAAGATAATTCTATTTGTTAATAAAAGCTTTGAAAGTTGAAGATTCTGTTCTGAACCTATTACCTGATTGACAATTGCTAGCTTTCTGTGAAGCTTATGCACATTGCTTTTTATGCTTCAAAAAGAGAAAAGACTTAAGAAGAACCACTCTAATATGCCAGAAAACAGGATAAATAGCCCCTAAATAGAAAGAAATGCTGAGAAAAGTGATCCAGGAATTATAAGATACTCAAGAATTTAGAGAGAAGTAAATCAAGGCAGCTTTGGATATGGATGTGAAAAAAGATCACATGGGAGAATAAAAGACTTATAATACTGGATAAACAATATCTAACTGGCTATTTCTTAAAGCAGTCATTCCAAGCGTTTTTGAAAAATAACACTCTGGACTCTCATAAACTGCTGGTATGAATATAAAATAGTATAATCAATTGGGAAATATTTATCAGTTTCTTAAAATATTAAACAAATCTATCTTAGGACCTGGGCTTCCCAGGTAGTGCCAGTGGTAAAGAACCTGCGTGCCAATGTAGGAGACATAAGAGATGCAGGTTCCATCCCTGGGTCAGGAAGATCTCCTGAAGAAGGAAATGGCAACCCACTCCAGTCTTCTTGCCTGAACAATCTCATGGACAGAGGAGCCTGGGGGACTGCAGTCTACAGGGTTGCACAGAGTCAGAAACGACTGAAGTAACTGACCATGAATGCATCGTATGACCTAACCATTTCATTCTTAGGTTTTCACCAAAAAAGGGAAAGAAAATATGCACCCTCTTAAAGATTTGGATGCAAATGTTCACTGTAGCTTTACCAGTAAGACTCAAAAATTGGAAACAGCGCAGGATAATTGATAGTTTGTCCACTGGTTGTTGTGCTCAGTCACTGAATCGTGTCCAACTCTTTATGACCGCATGGACTGTAACCTGACAGGCTCCTCTGCCCATGGAATTATCAAGGCAAGAATACTGGAGTGGGGTGCCATTTTCTACTTCAGGGGAGCTTCCCGAGCCAGGGATCAAACCTGCATCTCTTGAATCTCCTGCTAGTGGATTGTTTACCACTAGCGCCACCTTGGAAGCTCCCCCATTTGTTATCCAATGAATATCAAAGTTATAATTATCCAAATGATAACCACAGTGTTCAAATTATCCAAATGATAACCAATTATTTATTTTTGTTACATAATTGGTATATATCTATACAATTAATACTATTAATAAATAAAAGGAAAGCATTGACACATGCAGTAAGATGGATGAATCTCAAAATAATTATTCTGTATGAGATAAGCCAGACAAAAAACAGTAAATATTATATTAATTTAATATAAATGTCAGGTAAATGAAAACTAATATACAGTGACAAAAAATGAGTCAGTGATTTGTTGGAGCTATGGGGTAGTACAAACTAGGAGGGAATGAATACTAGAGATGTGAGGAAACTTCTGGAAGTGATGAATATATTCCCTCCTGATTGTAGTGATTATTCTAATTGTGTATGCATACATCAAAGTGTACAATTTTAATATGTGTTGTGTATGTGTAGCTCATTTCATATCAAGTATATCTTAATGTTCTTGTGTAAAAAATAATTATAAGCCTCTTCACAAATGGGGATGTTTCTGACACTTTTAGAGAAGCCGCAGTATCCCATTCTCTACAGGGCAAAGATAACACAGCCAAATATACACAAATGTGCTTACCTTGCCAAGCCATCTTCTCTCTAGCCTTAATTCTCTAGAAAAATTTTCCATTGAAGTATTTCACATTGACTCATTCATTTATTTTTTTCATTCATTATCTTCTAAACATATTAATCTATATCTATGTTAGGCTCTCTCTCAGATACTTCATAGTCAAACTGTTAAATTCAGTTTCTTTTATTTTCCCATGTTCTTCACAAGCCTTCTCATCTTCATAGCTTCTTAATCTCAGTTAGCTGCACAATTATTTCACCATTTGCCATAAAAGCTACTTTTTTTTTTTTCCTGGCAAACTTTAATGAAGGGATATAGCATATTGCAAGAATTGGATATTAAAAAGATGAAAAAGATTCAGCCAAGGTTCTCAATGGTATTAAAATCAGGTGATAGATTATTGTTGTATAAATGAAATGTAGTAATATCACACTTTGGTATTTACAGGTGATGGAATATATCAACCAATTCTGTCTACAGGAGTCCAAAAAGTTTTAAAGACATATAATATTTGAAGCACAATGTAGAGAGTGAGTATGAATTCATCTTTCCAAACAAGAGGGAGGGAATAGTATCTAGCAACATCATGAACAAAAGCATGGCAGTAAAAAATATTTGTATGTTTGTGTAGGGCTTCACAGGTGGTGCTAGTGGTAAAGAACCTGCCTGCCAATGCAGGAAACATAAGAGATGCAGGTTCGATCCCTGGGTCAGGAAGATCCCCTGGAAGAGGGTGTGCCGACTCACACCAGTATTCTTGCCTGGAGAATCCCAAGGATAGAGGAGCCTGGTGGCCTACATTCCATGGAGTCACAAAGAGTCAGACATGACTGAAGTGATTAAGCATTCAAGGATGTTGGGGTAAAGGTGAGTATTTCTGTTCATATTCCAGAAGACAACATAGAAGAGTGCTTCAGCACAAGCTGGCAGTTTTCAAAAAGTGAGAATGACAAAAGAAAATATTTTCTGTATAGCATACTACAGGGAAGTTTTAAATGTATCACAGTTCAAAGAGTTGATAGGACCAGAGGTTTTTAAGCTCTTAAGAAATATGGGGTGATGTTCAAACATATATAAAGGAATGATTTCAACCTAATTTCCCTAAGACAATGACTTTCTTCCTGTAAATCAGCCAGAGGCATTCTAACATCTTGTGATAGACAGCCCAAGACAACCTAATTCCCCTTCAAAGAAAGAACTACTATTCATTTTGAAAGAGGTCAGTAGCTAGCCTCGTGCTGTCAGCTCCTTCAAAGTCTACTTTGGTTGCAGAGACCAGTTCCACCCAAGGTCACATCCTTCTTGAGGCACTGGATATTCTGCCACCAAGTGAAGACAGTTTATAGAGCTCCTCCTGTTTTGGCCCAATGCAGGAAAATTCAGAATGGAATTCTTCCAAGATCCTCACCACTGACTTGATTGAGGATGTGACAAGACAGTGTTGTATTTTATCTCTTCCCTCTGTACCATCAATTTTTCCTTCTTCTTTTTAGAGGGATTGATCCTCAAGAAGTATACTGCTCCTCAAATTCCATCTCAGTTTCTGTGTCCAGAAAATCCAACCTGCAACACATCCCAACCTCATTGAATATTTGACATTGTCAAGGCTAGGTTTCAGTCAACCAACCAAATAAATAGTAGAACTATTCACAGCTGCCTGAGCTGACACATTCAGATAAAACATGTCTCTATATCCATATATTATCTCACTCAGTTGAATATATTTGGCTTCTTATGCTTAACTTCCTTGGACTTATTCCCAAATATATCTTAGAGGCTGTATGCTTTTATAAATTAGCAAATCTTACCAATATTTAAAGCAAAAACTGTTACTCTGGGTCTAATTTCACTCTTGTCTGAAGGATGCTAAAATAGGATTGTAATTATGTCTTAAGAAATAAGACCTGGCAGGGTTAGATCTTGAGGAAAAATGACATCCCTTGAAGGATAACTTGAGTAATCAAGCAATGAAAATTCCATCTCCTCATACTCAGGTAAATGTGCTACTTATACCAATAAAAAATCTCAGAGAATTGAATATCCAAAATTTCAACTTCTATCAACTATACACAAATTTTCCGCATTTCATTATCAGTATCCCACTCCTCATCCTACTCCCTCACTTACACATAAATGATAAAGAATGTGGAAATTTAATTCATATATCAATTTGTATCTAGCATAATTAAATTAGGATATAATTTTCATTGCTATCTCTTCAGCCATTATAAGGCATTAGTGATTATTTTAGGAACACAATAGTACCTGTCTGATATTCTGACTGTGATTGGTCAAAGAATAGTGGCCCGGAGCTTGGAATTTTCTTTCTCTAAGACTTTAGGAAAATCAGAAGTCAGCCTCCCACCTTGAGTTCATAATACCCATGATACTATCCACCAGAGATCAAATTACCAACATTCACTGGATCACTGAAAAAGCAAGAGAGTTCCAGAAAAATATCTACTACTTTATTGACTATGCCAAAGTCTTTGACTCTGTGAAGTGAAGTGAAGTTGCTCAGTCGTGTCTGACTCTGCGACCCCATGGACTGTAGCCTACCAGGTTCCTCCATCCATGGGATTTCCCAGGCAAGCATACTGGAGTAGGTCACCATTTGTTCTCCAGGAGATCTTCTGGACCCAGGGATTAAAGCCAGGTCTCTCGCATTGTAGGCAGATACTTTACTGTCTGAGACACCAGGGAAGTCTTGATGATTCTGTAGATCACAACAAACTGTGGAAAATTCTTAAAGAGATGGGAATACCAGACAACCTTACCAGTCTCCTGAGAAATCTGTATACGTGTAAAGAAGCAATAGTTAGAACTGGACATGGAACAACAGACTGGTTCTAAATAAGGAAAGTAGTATGTCAAGGTTGTATATTGTCACTCTGCTTATTTAACTTATATGCAGAGTACATCATGTGAAATGCCAGGCTAGCTGAAGCACAAGCTGGAATCAAGATTGCCAGGAGAAATATCAATAACCTCAAATATATAGATGATACCACCCTTATGGCAGAAGGCAAAGAAGAACTAAAAAGCATCTTGATGAAAATGAAAGAGGAGAGGGAAAAAACTGGCTTAAAACTCAACATTCAGAAAACTAAGATTATGGCATCCAATCCCATCACTCCATGGTAAATAGATGGAGAAATAGTGGAAACAGTGACAGACTTTATTTTGGGGGGGATGCAAAATCACTGCAGATGGTGACTGCAGCTATAAAATTAAAAGATGCTTACTCCTTGGAAGAAAAGCTATGGCCAACTGAGACAGCATATTAAAAAGCAGAGACATTACTTTGCCAACAAAAGTCCATCTAGTAAAACTATAGCTTTTCCAGTAGTCATGTTTGGATGTGAGTTGGACCATAAAGAAAGCTGAGCACCAGAGTTGATGCTTTTGAATTGGTGTTGGAGAAAACTCTTGAGAGTCCCTTGGACTGCAAGGAGATCTGACCAGTCATTCCTAAAGGAAATCATTCCTGAATATTCATTGGAAGGACTGATGCTGAAACTCCAATACTTTGGCCACCTGATGTGAAGAACTGACTCATTGGAAAAGACCCTGATGCTAGGAAAGATTGAAGGCAGGAGGAGAAGGGGATGACAGAGGAAGAGATGATTGGATGGCATCACTGACTCAATGGACATGAGTTAGAACAAGCTTTGGGAGTTGGTGATGGATAGAGAAACCTGGCATGTTGTAGTCCATAGGGTTGCAAGGAGTCGGAAAACAACTGAGCAACTGAAGTGAACTGAACTGATCAATGTTAATCTGACAATGGTCAGTTAATGCAGTCACTTGGTATCACGAAGCCTGCCTTAAAAGAAACAATTTAAGGAATGACAGATCTTAGTTTAGGTAATTTTTATACCACTACATGCTACAGAGTATCAGTTTCCAATAACTTTCCATCATCAAAACTAATTTTAATTTCTATATTTAAGGATACAATTTATGTGACCACTTTTAGCATCACTTATAGCTTCAGTCAGGGTTATTACAAGAAAATGGAAGTTGTGATTGGTATTTAACCAGAGAAAATTAAATATAGGAAAGAGGTCATATAGCTTTTAAATAACTATCACTCCTTGGCCTTGAAGTGAAGTCGTTCAGTCGTGCCCGACTTTTTGCGACCCCATGGACAGTAGCCTGCACCAAACTCCTCCATCCATGGGATTTTCTAGGCAAGAGTACTGGAGTGGGTTGCCATTTTCTTTTCCAGGGACTCTTCCTGACCCAGGGATTGAACCCAGGTCTCCCACATTGTAGACAGACGCTTTACTGTCTGAGCCACCAGGGAAGTCCTTGGGAATGTAAATAAAGAGATGCTGGCACAAAAACTAGGACCATGGGGTGGGGGAGTAGCTAAACAGTTGTCATGTAGTCTCTGAAGTCAGGAAAACAATTTCTTGAGGTTCCCGATTCAGAGTAAGTGCTTGGAATTCTAGTGTGTGTGGGTTGGAGGAAGGAGGTGTCACATGGCAGCCCGTGCTGCTCTCATACAGTGCAGATGGGCACAGAGATTGGACCAGAACTGATATAGGCAGACCACGGACACCTGAAAAGAATCCTTTCTTCCATATTCTCTCTTTGCAGTCTTCCACAAGTGCACTCCTTTGATACAAATTAAAAGAAAACTATCTGGCAAGATACTTCGGGATATTCAGTGTGTAGTCTCTCAAGTCCCATATCACAAAGAACCATATGGAAGAGTGGACTTGGAATTAAGAGACCATGAGTGAACAATGCAAACAAATAGAGAAAAACAATAGAATGGGAAATACTAGAGATCTCTTCAAGAAAATCAGAGTTATCAAGGGAACGTTTCATGTAAGAATATACATGATAAATGACAGAAATGGAAAGGACTTAAAAAAAGCAGAAGAGATTGAGAACAGATGGCAAGAATACACATAAGAACTATACAAAGAAGGCCTTAATATCCTGGATAAACAAAATGGTGTGGTCACTCACCTAGAGCCAGATATACTGGAATGTTAAGTCAGGTGGGCATTAAGAAACATTACTACAAACAAAGTTAATGGAGGGGTGAAATTCCAGCTGAGCTATTTCAAATCTTAAAAGATGACGCTGTTAAGTTCTGCACTCAATATGTCAATAAATTTAGAAAACTTAGCAATGGCTACAGGACAAGAAAATTCAGTTTTCATTCTAGTCCCAAAGAATGTTCAAACTGCCATACAATTGGGCTCATTTCACATGCCAGTAAGGTTATGCTCAAAGTCCTTCAAGTTAGGCTTCAGCAGTATGTGAAACAAGAAGTTACAGAAGTACAAGCTGGATTTAGAAAAGGCAGAGGAACCAGAGATCAAATTTCCAACATTCATTGGACAATAGAAAAAGCAAGAGAATTCCAGAAAAACATCTACTTCTGCTTCATTGACTACACTAAAGCCATTGATTGTGTGGATCACAACAAACTGTGGATAATTCTTAAAGAGATGGGGATACAAGACTACCTTACCTGTGGATGTTTCACCTTACCTGTCTCCTGAGAAACCTGTATAAATGTCAAGAAACAACATTTAGAACTGAACATGGAACAACAGAATGATTTAAAATTGACTAAGGAGTTCATCAAGGTTGTATATTGTCATCTTGCTTATTTAACTTCTACACAGAGTAATGTCTATGCTTCCCAGGTGGCACTGTGGCAAAGAACCTATCTGTCAATGCAGGAGACACAGGTTTGATCCTTGGGTCAGGAAGATCCCCTGGAGAAGCTAATGGCAACCCAGTCCAGTATTCTTTCCTGGGAAATCCCATGGGCAGAGAAGTATGGCCGGCTACAGTTTATAGGGTCACAAAGAGTCGGACACGACTGAGGACACACTCATAGTGCTGGGAAAGACCAAATACATTTAGGGCTTCCCTGGTGGCTTTTATGGTAAAGAATCTCCCTGCAATGTGGGAAACCAAGTTTGATCCCTGGGTCAGGAAGATCCCTGTAGAAGAGCATGGAAACCCCTCCAGTGTTCTTACCTGGAGAATTCCATGGACAGAGGAACTTGGCAGGCTACAGTCCATGAGGTCACAAAGAGTCAGACATGACTGAGTGACTAACACACACACACACACACACACACACACACACACACACTACATAATACAAAACGCTAGGCTGGATGAAGCACAAGCTGGAATCAAGTTTGGCAGGACAAATGTCAACAACCTCAGATATGCAAATGATACCACTCTAATGGCAGAAAGTGAAGAGGAATTAAAGAGCCTCTTCATGAGGTTGAAAGAGGAGAGTGAATAGGCTGGCTTAAAATTCAATATTCAAAAATCTAAGATCATGGTATCTGCTCCCATCACTCCAGGCAAATAGAAAGAGAAAAAGTGGAAGCAGTGACAGATTGTATTTTCTGGGGCTCCAAAATCACTGTAGATGATAACTGATGAAATTAAAAGATACTTGCTCCTTGCAAGAAAAGATATGATAAACCTAGACAGCATATTAAAAAGCAGAAACGTCATTTTGCTGACAAAGGTCTATATAGTCAAACTTATGGTTTTTCCAGTAGTTGTGTACAGCCGTGAGAGTTGGACCATAAAGAAGGCTGAGCCCTTAAGAAATGATGCTTTTGAATTGTAGAAGACTGGAGAAGACTCTTGGACTGCAAGGAGATCAAACCAGTGAATCCTAAAAGAATTCAACCCTGAATATCCGTTGGAAGGACTGATGCTGAAGCTGAAGCTCCAATACTTACTTTGGTCACCTCATGGGAAGAGCTGACTCATTGGAAAAGACCCTGATGCTGGGAAAGACTGATGACTAAAGGAGAAGATGCTGGCAGAGGATGAGATGCTCAGAAAGCATCACCTACTCAATGACATTGAATTTGTGCAAACTCTGGGAGATAGTGAAGGACAGGGGAACCTGGCATTCTGCAGTCCATTAGGTCTCAAAGAATCAGTTATGATTTAGCCACTTAGGAACAGCAACAATCCTGTCAGGTCCAGCATCATAAAGAAGTATATGGAAAAGTGAACTTAGGATTGAGATAGCATGAATAAGTATCTTGTCCAATCATGTCCACAAAATAATGTTATATTAAAAAAATTACTGATGGAAACACACACACACATGAAGCAGAATGATGGTCAAGCTCTTCTCAAGGGAATAATGATTAGAATAATAATGATTTGGTTCCTGGACAGGAACTAAAATTGAGTCAGAAAGTATTGAGAAATAACCAACTTTCAACTTAGAGGTTTTAAAATGATGTCACTCCTTTTTTGATTTTGTGATAAAAAATATAGGCAATATATGAGAGATAACTGAGAAGGAGCACAATATTATCACTAGTTTTCAAATAGTTTTTTTTTAAATCTGTTTACTAATATAATTAATTTTGTCAATCTTCTGATTTATCTTTTGATAAATCTTCTGATTTATAACTTAATGTTAAGTTACAGTTACAATGATCTTTCTCATTTTAAAGCGTAAAGGAATTCAGGTAAGCTTTCCTCAAGTACTGTTTTGGTGTTACTTTTTACATTTAAATATTTGATACATTTGGAGAATCCTAGCATGTAGCATAAAAGAATTATAGGAACTATTAAAAGTTGACATTGATTATGGTATGTTCACAATTCTGGGAGCAAATTGCATGATTATATTTAAGAAATAGATATTAGGTTATTGTTCTAAATCATTATGTCATTGGGTTTTACTGTGATATGGTCTATGTACCATATATAAATGGAATTCTCATTTTTAGTGATTAACACAACTGGTCCACAATTGCTCCTCTAGAACAAAAGATCAGGGTGTTAAATCATGGATTGGATACAATACACACAGGTTTAGCTCTAAGCTCACTAGAAGCACTGTTTCTTTTTTACAGTGTTAAAACTGGCAATCACATCCTTTGAATAGAAAATAGAATCCTCATCATGTCTTCACATTATGCATTTAACAAACATTTGTCAGCAAACTTTTCTATGATTAATTTGATTTCAACCCTTAGGGAAAGATTACTTTGAAAACATTTATGGTATGACTAATTGAATTTTAGAAATTTGATTAATACTCGACTTCAGAGTTTTTAAAATACATTATTAAAATTAATTTTACTTGAGTTTTAATAATTCTATGACTGTTCCTTTTGAGCCACGGCTATTTGCTTCATCTTGTAAAATTCAGTATGAAGAAAATTCACGTTCAATAGAACTGGGCATTGTTGAGCCTTTTTGCCTGGAAATGAATAACGTACTTGTGGAAAGGTGACAGTGATTTAAGGCTGTGAGAACAGGTCTTTGTTTACCTGCTAGACATAGTCTCTGGTCTGGATGCAGTAAATATTTTGTAATTTTATTGGAAACTATAACATCCTTGCACTCACAAAAGCCAGTTTTCTATACAGTATTACATGACTTCTTCACAGTAATGATAAATTAGAATCAACCTCCAAAATATCCAAAGCTAGCCATTTATAAGGCAAATGGATACTGAACCAATCTTACTTCTCAAAACAGCAATCTTCACAATTCCAGTCTGCTGTTAAAGTAATTCCCTTAGGAATACACTAAGTTTGTGTTTGGGAAAAGGAAACATAACTCCGTAGTATTTACTGAGTACCTTCTATGTTTTAAACACTGTGCCATACCATTATATGCATTTTCATTTTACTGTTTGGTAATCCCCCTACAATAACCCATGCTCTCCTTAAATTGCTCTTTCACAAACAAACTTTTCGGAAAGGGCAATTCTCTATTTTTACAAAACTAGTCTTATCTCTGCCTCTGGCTTCACATCACCATCTCTTTCGTACTTGCAAGTGTCAGGGCATGAGCATGTGTGTTTGTGTTTATGTATGTAAGGGTGAGTTTATATGTCAAATTTCCCTCTGCCTCCTACTTATAAGGATTCATGTGATGGCATTTTGAGCCCATTCAAGCAGTCCAAGTGATCTTTCCATTTTAAGATTCTGAAACTAATCACATCTGCAAAGAACCTTTTTCCAAATAAGGTAACATAAGTTAATATTTACATGTTTCAGGGACTGATATGTGATATATTTGAAGGCCATTATCAGACTACTACATACTGTTGATATTTCTGTAATTCGTTTGCTTTTTCCTTTGCCGTTGGCCTCAAAGGTAACCCATTTATCCTCTAAACTTGTACTGTTTTCACTTCACTATTTATTTCATAATTTCCCACAATGTGTCTTTGACTAGGAAATCCCCAAAACATCGAAGTGTTGTTGCTTTTTGAGCAGTGACACAAGGCAGCAGTTTGAGATGACAGTGGTAAAGTTGCAATTATATTGGTTTCAATAAGGACAAATAAAGACAATCTAGCTATTGCTTGCAATTGCACTCAGATATAACCAGGTTCATCGAGATAAAGTGATGAACAGCTCATACTTTCTCTTTCCAAACCCTATTTAAAACAGGCTGTTAAATATTTACAATTCATATTCCTACTAAAATAGTCTATGTCTTTTTTTTTTTTTCCTAGTCCTATTTCAGGTCTACCTCCTTTTAGTGATTGTACCATATTTAATGTGGGATATCTAATCCACATATTTGAAGTGGAATTAAAGTTGCCTCTATCCATAGTGGTGGCCCCTCAATATTTCTGTAATGGTGAAATTATGCCAAATATAAAGTTTACTGAAAAATAAGTATATAATTTATTTCTTTGAAGAAGAGAAGCAGTATAAAAAAATTAGAAAAAAGATTAAAATTTAAGAAAAACTAACAGCAAAAAAAAAGAAATTTGAATCTACAGATTTAAAGATCACGCAATGTTCCATGAAAAGTTGACACAAAATGATAAATATATGTCAAGTAGATACCATAGTAAAGATAATAAATCTTAAAGAAAGAATCCCCATCTGTTATCTAGATGAAAATATCAAGTCATTTTCAAAGGAAAAAATCAGTGTCTTCCTACATTTTCTTCACAACATAACTCTTTCATGAAAATTAAGGATGACTCCAAAATTCTATGTCATGGTAGGCTGACCAACAAAAAATATCTATTCAAATTATATGCTATACATGATCCTCTTAAAGAAACTATCAGAAATAAGTTTTTGCTAACTAAGAACTTAATGAAGAAACTTGCTGAAAGAATTATCTATTGAGCAACAAATCCTTTTATTTTTATGGCATAAACTACTAAGATGGTGGAGTATAAGGATTTGTGCTCACCTGTGAGAACACAAAAATCACAACTAGTTGCTGAACAACTATCAAATGTTGGATCCCACCAACAAAAGATACTCCACATCCAAGGGCAAAGGAGAAGCCCTAATTTATAAGATGGTGAAAAGTGAAGTTGCTCAATCGTGTCTGACTGTTTGTGACCCCATGGACTGTAGCCCACCAGGGTCCCCTGTCCATGGGATTTTCCAGGCAAGACCACTGGAGTGGGTTGCCATTTCCTTCTCCAGGAGATCTTCCCAACCCAGGGATCAAACCCAGGTGTCCGCACTGCAGGCAGACTCTTTACCATCTGAGTCACCAGGAAAGCCCAACAAGATGGTAGGAGGGGCAAAATCATGTTTACAATCAAACTTCATACCCACCAGAGAAGCTCAGAGAGTACAAACAAAACCTTGTGTGCACCAGGACCCAGGGAAAGGAGCAATGACCTCCATAAGAGATTTAGCCAGACTTGCCTGTGAGTGTCCGGGAGTCTCCAGTGGAGGCATACGTAGGTCAACAGTGGCCTGCTGCAGGGTCAGGGGCACTGAGCACACAGTCCTGGGGTAAGTTCTTTTGAAGGAGGTCTCCATTGGCCTCAGGCCAAACTACAGGGGGGAACACAGCCCCATCCATCAGAAAAAGAATAGGCTTAATGATTTACTGAGCATGGCCACCCTCCCCCACTTCAGATCAAGACCCATTTTTCCCCACAGGCAGTCCCTCCCATCAGAAGCTTCCCTAAGCCTCTTATCCTCATCTACCAGAGGGCACACAGAATGAAAACAAATACAGCCATTGAAAATGTGGTCAAGAATGTAAAGTTATAAAATATGACAGTGTAGAAATAACACATTACATAGATATTTGAAGAGATGGAAAAGGTGAAAGTGATGGTGAATTTCTCTTTTATGAACAGAGTCAAAAATACTTAAAGACAATAAATTAAGAGAAGTATATGTAATTTGAAGCTGTAAAGCTAATTAGCAATGAAATAAAACCACTGAAAACGTGGCAGGGAAAAACACATTTTCCTCATTGTTCACCATGGGAAGTTGTGAGTACACTTGTAAGAAAAAATTGATTAAGAGTACTGTATAAGAGCAGGGGCTTCCCTGATGGTTCAGTGGTAAAGAATTCACCTGCAATGTAAGAGACAAGGGTTTGGTCCCAGGATTGGGAAGACCTCCAGAGAAGGAAATGACAACCCACTCCAGTATTCTTGCCTGGGAAATCTCATGGACAGAGGAGCCTGGTGTACTACAGTTTATGGGGTCACAGAGTCCAACACAGCTTAGCAAATAAACAACAAAAACAGTAACAAGAACATATTGTGAAGGTGAACAGTGGAACAAAACTACAATGGTTTCCTGAAAGAACATACTTCAAGTTCAGTTCAGTTGCTCAGTCGTGTCCTACTCTTTGTGACCCCACGGACTGCAGCACTCTAGGCTTCCTTGTCCATCACCAACTCAGGAAGCTTGCTCAGATTCATGTCCATCAATTCAGCGATGCCATCCAACCATCTCATTCTCTGTTGTCCCCTTCTCCTCCCGCCAATATTTCCCAACATCAGGGTCTTTTCCAAGGAGTCTGCTCTTTGCATCAGGTGTTCAAAGTACTGGAGTTTCAGCTTCAACATCAGTCCTTCCAATGAATATTCAAGACTGATTTCCTTTAGGATGGACTGGTTGGATCTCCTTGTGGTCCAAGGGACTCTCAAGAGTCTTCTCCAATACCATAGTTCAAAAGCACCAATTCTTCAGCACTCATCTTTCTTTTTAGTCCAATTCTCAAATCCATACATGACTACTGGAAAAGCCATAACTTTGACTAGATGGACCTTTGCTGGCAAAGCAATGTCTCTGCTTTTTTAATATGCTCTCTAGGTATGTCATAGCTTTTCTTCCAAGGAGCAAGAGTCTTCTAATTTCATGGCTAGAGTCAGCATCTGCATGATTTTGGAGCCCAGGAAAATAAAGTTTGTCACTGTTTCCATTGTTTCTCAATCTATTTGCCATGGAGTGATGGGACTGGATGCCATGATCTTAGTTTCTTGAATGTTGAGTTTTAAGCCAGCTTTTTCACTCTTCTCTTTCACTTTCATCAAGAAGCTCTTTAGTTCTTTGCTTTTGCCATAAGTATGGTGTCATCTGTGTATCTGAGGTTATTGATATTTCTTCTGGCAATCTTGATTCCAGCTTGTGCTTCATCCAGCCCAGCATTTCACACAATATACTCTTCATATAAGTTAAATAAGCAGGGTGACAATATACAGCCTTGACATACTCCTTCCCCAATTTGAAACCAGTTTATTGTTCTATATCCAGTTCTAAATGTTGCTTCTTGACCTGCATACAGATTTCTCAGGAGGCAGGTAAGGTGGTCTGGTATTTCCATCTCTTTAAAAGGTAATGCAAGTACTAACCAGGTTAAAAAAGAAAACAATTAGACTAGTGTATAGCTGAAGATGATATGAATAGATTGAAAGACCCCATAAATAAGTAACAATGATTGCCTCTAATTGGAGAGTGAAAAAAAGTGGAGATGAAATTTTGACATCATTTGCTTTTGAATCTTTAGAATATTTTACAGTGAATATTCATTGCTTTTTAACATTTAATAAGTGCAGAGGAAAATCAACAAATTAGCAAAGGAGTAATATGTGGAATGATTGTATATTTGGGGAAGTAGCCAAAATACTTTATCTTGGTTCATATAATAATAAACGAACAGCTCAGATCCTCAGCCATGTATGGGTGATGTAAAATGTGAAAATTGTATGAACTATTGACTGAAAAAAGATGTCTTGAATTTTGAATATTTATCAATGATGTTATAAAAACTTTTTTGGACATATTAAAAATTATTTCAGTTTTGATCTGTCCTCTGGCATTTTAGAGTTGGGAAAAAGAAGACAAAAGATGTAATAAGAAAGAAGAGCAGGAAGTGTGAGGATGAGGTGAGACTTCCAGAGAGCAAATGATTGATGGCAATAGAGAGGGCAGAGAAGATTCTGCACCGTGGCCAGAGGGGACAGTCTAGATTAATGAAAGGCATCCATGCTTGAAGCTGCTATCTCTCACTGTCAACAGTTCCGCTGCTCTCCTAGGGAAATGCTGGTTGACAAACATAGTTAGAAGTGATAAATGACATCTGTGAGCATTTGAAAAAAGATACTTAGATGCAGAGAAAATGCTAAAGTAATTTATTACAATCAGTTATTATATTAAAAGACAATCAAGTAGCACAATATTTACTTTGAAGAAAATAGGTAGCTGTGTACTTTAAATCCTTGAACTACATGTCAAAATACCTTCCCCCCTAAATAATAGCTATGTAACATACTTAATTAAATTTGTATATATATGACCATCTTTATAAAAAATGGTGTATAAATACCCTATTCATTTCTTATATGGTAAAGTGGCACAGTAAAAAAGATCATAGGACCTAAAATCAAGGAAGCTCTATCTTTGTTCCTGGATTTGTCCCATTTGGTATAACAGTGGATACCCACGTTAGAATTGGGTTTTTCATTCTGCCTCCACCATCTACTACTTGATATTTATTTCAGTCAGAAAGAAGCCATTCTATGTATTTCAAGCTAGAGATTAATTCCCAGAATAGGGTGTTTGTACAAACATTTGCAAAGCTGAAGTAATGTAAATTAGAGGAACTGATGATAGCTAATTTCATTGTAGATTTAATCATTAGAAGACAATTAAATCACCAGAGGAAAATTAATAGTAAACACGAAAAATCAACTGATAATTTAAGAACCCAGTTTACTGATTTAAAATTACTCATTTTTGAACATGTGAAATGCCACAAGTATCATAAAAGCCAGAGCTCCTATTCCTGACTCACAGGATCTTTCTAGGCTCCCCTTTCTAATTGCCTTACTTCTTGATATTTATGAACATTAGTTACACAGTAACTTTCAGCTGCCTCTTACATGGATTAATTTTTGACTGAGACAAATCCTTTTGACTAACTTTTGGTTTCACTCTCTCCCTGATGCCTTATCTCAGATCTAATATATGGTGAGGTGAAGTCACTCAGTCGTGTCCGACTCTTTGCGACCCCATGGACTGTAACCTAGTAGGCTTCTCTGTCTAGTAGGTTACAGTCCATGGCAAGAATATTGGAGTGGATTGCCATTTCCTTCTCCATGGTATATGTCCTAAAACACTACGATGTGAGTGTCCTTATCCCAACATCCCAGTATTCTGTTTTGCCAAGAGAGACAAGACTATAAAGTCATTTCTAGAAGCATATAATAGAACTCTGTATTTTGTCTTGATAAAATTTATTAATTTTATTTAAAGTTATAAAAGAAATACTATACTACAAAAATTATTTTATATATTCTCTCATAATGCTGTGAGTGTAAATAATAAGAAATTTTCTTGAAATAGTAAATTTGTGACACTGGGTTATACATGAAAGTTATTAATTGAATTTAAATTATCATCTAAAAATGGACATTAATTTGTGCTAATGTCCTTCTAAATGTCTATGAGTTATACATAATACCTAGATTGACCTGATGATGATTTATCACACTCTAATGTTTCCTCAAAGTATAGGAAAGAAATTAATCATCATCAAATTAACATTTCATTAGACTAATGAATAGATCATTAGCACACAAACATGCATTAAGATCTATCTATCTATCTATTGAACCTCATAAAGTCTTTTAAAAAACTGAAAGCATAGTTTGTCCTCAAAGAATTTCTTGAAAAATAACTTGCTACAGAACTGGTAGATTATAAACATACACAATGCTTGTAAAGTTGGAAGACATTAGGAATGCGTGGACCATTTCTCATTTTTACACATAATATTCAGAGGAAACGGAATCACTGATCTGAAGTCATGAAGTTTCTTTACACGCAGGGAAAGACATCTCCTGAGACTGATTCATTGCCTTTTAACACCCAATTCTAGGAAAAGAAAATTTAATCTTACTTGTGAAATACAGCTAGATAAGAGAGCACCCTAATCATTACCTGTTTTTCCATGTCAACATATATGAAAAATCCTGTTTCTGTTAAGTAAGGTAGGTAGTAGGATCCTGGTACTAGCAACCTGATAGAAATTTGAAAGAAATAAAAATTGTATTAATTAATTGAATTATTATGAAATATTTAATATTTGATTTATAAAATAATTATGGCCAGTGACATTCTACGGAGAAGGCAATGGCACCCCACTCCAGTACTCTTGCCTGGAGAATCCCATGGACAGAGGAGCCTGGAAGGCTGCACACAGTCCATGGGGTCGCTAAGGGTTGGATACGACTGAGCGACTTCACTTTCACTTTTCACTTTCATGCATTGGAGAAGGAAAGGGCAACCCACTCCAGTGTTCTTGCCTGGAGAATCCCAGGGACGGGGGAGCCTCGTGGGCTGCTGTCTCTGGGGTCACACAGAGTCGGACAGGACTGAAGTGACGCAGCAGCAGCAGCAGCAGCAGCAGCAGCAGCAGCAGTGACATTCTACATGGACCAATTTTTTTATTTAGAAAAGGTTTGATTATACTGTATGTTAAAACTATTGTGACTTTTTAGCCTAGTATTGGTGATTGATTGTAATATTTGCTGCATGTAACATTGTAGACAGATTCAGAAATATCAACAAAAAATGTTTATATCAATCCATTTACTATCCGGTATACTTATCAACAAAGAATGCCCACCTAATTCAAGTGTTGCTGCTGCTGCTGCTGCTAAGTCGCTTCAGTCGTGTATGACTCTGTGCGACCCCATAGACGGCAGCCCAAGTGTTAGTAACGTTTTAATTACACAAGTGGGAATGAAAACTCTACCTTGTTCCAAGAATAAGAATGGACTGTATATTTTGAAGTCTAAGATATTTTTATTGTCTACTGGTGTGAAAGATTTCTTGATGGTGGTAGAAATCAGGATAGAGATTGCCACTGCAGGTGGAGGATCAGGAATTAATTGAGAGGGAGTCAACAAACAAATAAACAGAAAGAGAAAAATAATAATAGAGTTGACCCCATTTCTGCAATACTAATAGAGATCATCCTGGAAAGATAAAACAAAGTTCTATCAGTGGTTTATCATGAAACTTAAGGTGATTAAAATGTGTATCAAGTTTTCCTTAATTATTCTTTAATGTTTCTATTATGATAGTACATTATTTGGCAATGTCATAGAGGGGGAAAGAAAAAACTAACCTGAAGATAGTCACACTTTTCCTTCATTTCTTTTTGTGATACTGAGCAGTTACTTTAAAATATCCACAGACTTTGACAGAGTATAAAACATGATTAGATTTCCACCAGCAGCTCATGTGGCTGAGACTAACACAAGAGGCATAATTGACCTTCAGACTAGAACTGAATGCCAGAAGAAATGTTCATCAAAGAAGAAATCCTATAAAGAGAAATTTTCTGGACCAATAGCCAAAGAAAATTTTAATAATCAAAATATTCTAGTCTGTTCTTATTCATAGGGTAGAACTAAATCATATCTTGAAATAAAGCTATAGCCTTCATTTTCTCTTATGTAATTAACTCTTTATTAATGTTGCCATGGCTTTTAAATTAAATACTAAATAGGTGTAAAACACTGATTTTAGATTTTCATACTATCCTCTCCTACCCTCATAAATATGTAAAGAAGGATATCCTATAAAGAAAGATATATACATTTGTCTCTCCTTTCCTTTAGAGAAGATAGGAAGATAGGTAAAGTAGATCAAGAAAGAGAGGGGTAGCTTATGGAAAATATAGGCTTTTATTAAGCCTCCATATAGTCTCTATTACACATTACTTTATGTGTGTGTGTAATAGCAGTGGACAGGCTGCCCAGGTAGCACTAGTGGTAAAAAACCAACCTGCAAATGCAGGAGACATGACACCCTGGTTCGATCCCTGGCTTGGGAAGATCCTCTGGAGGATAGCATGCCAGTATTCTTGCCTGGAGAATCCCATGGACAGAGGAGCCTGGAGGGTTATAGCCCATATGGTCTCAAAGGGTCAGACATGACTGAAGGAACTTAGCAGGCAGGCACTCACGCACTGAGTAGCAGACAAGAGCTATTGGCAGCCAGAAGAGAAGTGGAAACACATGGTGCCTGAAGCTGATCTAAATAGTGAAGGAGGTTTACTGAGAATATACCAAGCAAGCTTATAGGTCCAGAGGAAGAAACTGGATAAAAAGTTTGTTGACTGAATTAGTTCAGTTCAGTTCAGTCACTTAGTCAAGTCTGACTCTGTGACCCCATGGACTGCAGCACTACAGGCTTCCTTGTCCACACCATCGCCCAGAACCTATTCAAACTCATGCCCATTGCGTCAGTGATGCCATCCAACCATCTCATCCTCTGTCATCCCCTTCTCCTCCCACCTTCAATCTTTCCCAGGATTGGGGCCTTTTAAAATGAATTGGTTCTTCATAAGTGGCCAAAGTATTGAAGTTTCAGCTTCAACATCAGTCATTGTAATGAATATTCAGGATTGATTTCCTTTAGGATGGACTGGTTGGATCTCCTTGCAGTTCAAGGGACTCTCAAGAGTCTTCTCCAACACCACAGTTCAAAAGCATCAATTCTTCAGTGCTCAGCTTTCTTTCGGAGAGGGCAATGGCACCCCACTCCAGTACTCTTGCCTGGAAAATCTCATGGACAGAGGAGCTTGGTAGCCTGCAGTCCATGGGGTCGCGAAGAGTCAGACACGACTGAGCGACTTCACTTTCACTTTTCACTTTCATGCATTGGAGAAGGAAATGGCAACCCACTCTAGTGTTCTTGCCTGGAGAATCCCAGGGACGGGGGAGCCTGGTGGGCTGCTGTCTATGGGGTTGCACAGAGTGGGACACGACTGAAGCGACTTAGCAGCAGCAGCAGCAGCAGCTTTCTTTATAGTCCAACTCACATCCAAACATGACTATTGGAAAAGCCATAGCTTTGACTAGATGAACATTTGTTGGCAAAGTAATGTCTTTGCTTTTTAATATGCTGTCTAGGTTGGCCATAGCTTTTCTTCCAAGGAGCAAGCATCTTTTCATTTTATGGCTGCAGTTACCATCTGCAGTGATTTGGGATCCCCCCAAAATAAAGTCTCTCACTGTTTACATTGTTTCTGTATCTATTTCCCATGAAGTGATGGGACCACATGCCATGATCTTAGTTTTCTGAATGTTGAGTTTAGGTCAACTTTTTCACTCTCCTCTTTCACTTTCATCAAAGAGGCTCTTTAGTTCTTCTTTGCTTTCTGCCATAAGGATGGTGTCATCTGTATATCTGAGGTTATTGATATTTCTCCCGACAATCTTAATTCCAGCTTGTGTTTCTTCCAGTCCAGCGTTTCTCATGATGTACTCTGCATATAAGTTAAATAAGCAGGGTAACAATATACAAACTTGACATACTCCTTTCCCTATATGAAACTAGTCTGTTGTTCCATGCCCAGTTCTAACTGTTGCTTCTTGAACTGTATACAGATTTCTCAAGAGGCAGGTCAGGTGGTCTGGTATTCCCATCTCTTTCAGAATTTTCCACAGTTGATTGTGATCCCCACAGTCAAAGGCTTTGGCATAGTCAATAAAGCAGAAATAGATGTTTTTCTGGAATTCTTGCTTTTTCCATGATCCAGCGGATGTTGGCAATTTGATTTGTATACAGATTTCTCAAGAGGCAGGTCAGGTGGTCTGGTATTCCCATCTCTTTCAGAATTTTCCACAGTTGATTGTGATCCCCACAGTCAAAGGCTTTGGCATAGTCAATAAATTAGTTATGGTTGTGGTTATAAGCTATGGTTGACTGCATTTGTCAAGTTACTATCGGAACTATCACATAACAATGAGGAATGAAACAATAAAAACAGCACTGATACCTCTCTTGGAAAAAGTCCAGAAGTTTGGAGGCTTGCAAGTTTGGAAGAAGAACTGCTTCTCTTCTGCAGTCAGGAAAAAATTAATTGGAAAAACCTTTGAGCAATAAAGGCCAAGCCCTCCTTCCACCTCAAAGACTATCCAGTCCTTCACCTGCTAGTGGGGTGAGGTCAGCCTCCTGTTTCCTTCCCCTTTTCTTTTCCCAGTTGTTCCCTGTTACCTCAGAAACACGTTGCCTTTCCCTCTCTCTTTTCTGTGACCTGGGGGTGGGGGTGGGGTGCAAATCTCTCTCTCTCTCTCTCTCTCTCTTTCTCACACACACACACATTCTCTTCATGGTTGATAAGTATAAAAGCAGGTTAAGAAGATAACCTAAACATTTTGCTCTTAATGACATCATAACAGACAAGTGGCATTAGCACCCTGAAACCTGTAACTTCTTCAGATTTTTCAACAAAATTAACCTTGTTTCCCATCACTTTCGATAAAGCGTCTATCTACAATGCGGGAGACCTGGGTTCGATCCCTGGGTCGGGAAGATGCCCTGGATAAGGAAATGGCAATCCACTCCAGTACTCGTGCCTGGAAAAATCCCATGGACAGAGGAGCCTGGTAGGCTACAGTCCATGGGGTCGACTAGAGTCGGACAGGACTGAGCGACTTCACTTTTACTTTCACTTTCAGACTTGCTTTGGAGCAAGAATCATGTCAGGGCACACCTGTCACATTCATTCTTAAAGACTTTAACTAGAACTAGGTGGCTTAAAGAGTCAGTTCATGTTTGACTCCCAATAAAGTTTCTCTATAGGACATAACGACTCAAAAAATGTAGAATAAAAATGTGTTTCTTCAAGAAATATGATATATTTAACATATGCCCTATTAAAAAGGTGAGCAGAGTCAGAAAAGCAAATATCTGTCACAAATATAAGAAGTGCATGTTAAGAGTCAACATGAGTGAAGTTCTTGGCATGTGTTGCCAACTCTACTGAATGGATGAGAAGCCTGCAATTTGTGGAAGAGACTTGTACCATTAAACGCATCATGGTTTAGACAAAAAAAGTATTTATGGCTGATCATTACCAGAATATACCACAAATACCAGAACTTTGACTTTTCAAGATCCCCATCTTCTAAGAGCACAAATGGGAAGAAAAAAGCTGCTAGGTTTCACTGCTCTTGTTCCCTACACCCCTCACCGAGACTTAGTTTAAAAAAAAAAAAAAAGAAATAACCGAGAAAATGGATCCAAGAAGCACAGAGAACAATGGAGTGAAGATTCCTAGCCATAACCTTCCATGTAGATTTCAAAACTGACACAGGAACACATATATTTTTCTCCTTCTGAAAGAGGGCATTTGTTGAAATCATCCAGTTCCCTGGATACAATGTATAATTTGTCTATTTAGTTCATAAATATCTGGATCAAAAAATATAGAGCTTTTTGATAAAAGCTTTTTGATACCAAAAACCATCCTAACAAACATATCAACAAATAATACAATTAATCTTGAACATTAAGCTTGATACCAGGAACAGATGGCAATTCATTGATAGCTGTCTTGAAAAAAAGATAGTACCTTTTGTGTGTAGAATGAAAGAAGCACCAGATAGTTTATGACCAGAAGGTCAAGTATCTAAATAATTATTCTGCTCACGTAGTAGTCCCAAATCTGGGACTAGATGGTATTATACTTCCAGGTCAATTTGTAGTTAAATGAAACCATTTGGCCAGTGAGTTGTGAGCAAAAAAGTGTCAAATATCAGCTCCAGATGACATTATTTAATTACTAGATCAAGATTTTTCAGATCTTTCTTTCCTCTGGCATGGGGACCAACATTTGACATTGTTCTTACCTATACATAACTAAATTAAACAGAGCACAGTTTAGTTCAGTTCAGTTAAGTCGCTCAGTCATGTCCAACTCTTTGCGAGCACATTTCATACAAATTTCTTTTTGCCCTATAACACTCTAGAACTAAGCTTTGTAGGCTTGAATCATTGTTTTACTGTACCTTCATTATTTCTACTGATAGGTTTATAATGTCATTATTCCCCTTCTTTACAAAGAAGCAAAGTTTAGAGAAGATGTATGATTTGCCTAAGATAATTCAGTCATTTAGCTACTACACACAGAATAGCTATTTGAACTGTAGTCTTCTAAAATGCACATTTCTTTTTTTTTTGCTTTTAACTTATTGCACTTTGATACATACCTAATCATCTTAAGTACATTAAGTGCAACAATCTTATTACCGTACATCTGTTGTTCAACCTGAAGACCTTTCTCCTGATCTAGTTATATAATGAAAACTGCTATCATCCACAGTTCTTTCTTCAGTGGGTTGACCCTTAATGCAAGCAAGAAAAATCTTACTTTCTTAACCTTCCCCTGTTAAGAAAGGAGAATGTCCAGAGGTATATTTTGGGGACAATAAGTGTCTTCCCCATAATTTTCTAAAAAATTGGAATGATTAAGAAGTAATTTTGCAGAACCAAAAGCAATACAAAACTCTTTGCAGCCAAACTGTTATTGTTGAGAAAATCTGACTTCCATGAGATAGGTCATAATACCCACAAGGGAGGGCATTGTGAAGAGAATTTCTGATGTGAGAAATAAAGAGAAAACTCTAGTGTTGCTCAAGTTCTTATTCCAGTTCTTTTTGAGACCTAGTTAAAGTCTGCCATTCCTGCAATTTGAAATCATCTGTGTTTTTGTAAATTATTGAGTTTCCATTTCTCTAAGGTTGATCCAGGTTGATTATGTCACTGAAATCAAAGAATTATAAATTTGTATGCATAAAAACCCATGGATTACATGTTCAATCACTTCTATGCTTTCTATATTTTATTTAACTACTAAGTGTTAATAATTACTTAATCAGTGAATTTCATGTATTTTTCATTCTCTGTTGAATTTAAAATAGAACACCATATAGCCATTCAGAGAGTCTGATAAAATGTTTCAAGTTTTTATTGACCTTTACCTCCTTATATGACAAAGAAAAGAGGAGATTGGACAAATTGATAAAATCATGAGTCAGTTTCTATTATGATCAGATCCAAAGATAAAATACATAAAATTATTTTGTTGGAATATTTTATTAAAAGTGTATCATCAAATAGGGCTCAAAATTTTATTTTTAGAAATGTTTTTATTGAAACATAAATCACTGAATTTTCCATTTATAGGATTGTCATTGCCAACAGGGTGGACCAGATTAAATGAGAGAAAGAGACTAACTGTATTTACGATTGCATTACAACTTGAGGACATGGCTTTTTGTTCTTTTCAAGAGAGTAAAGCAAATTCAATGTAGATTTCAGACAAGATTGTTTGAATAAAAGGATAACTTGTTTCCAACTGACTAGAAGTTTATGGCTTAAAAATAGAAATATTTATTAATCTCAACATGATAAATTTAAATTCAATTGATTTAATTCCTCCCTCAAAAAGCGTCTGCCTGGAATGCGGGAGACCCGGGTTCAGTCCCTGGGTTGGGAAGATCCCCTGGAGAAGGAAATGGCAACCCACTCCAGTGCTCTTGCCTGGAGAATCCCATGGAGGGAGGAGCCTGGTAGGCTATAGTCCATGGGATCGCAAAGAGTCGGACACGACTGAGCGACTTCACTTACTTACTTACTTACTTCACTCTCCTGTTTGGTGAAATGAAACAATCCAAGAGACAGTTTAAACGAAATAGAGAACCTTTATTTAGCTTTCCAGAAAGAATGATGGTATTATGCCTCAAACGTTTTACCTGAGCTTCTCTCCAACTACAGTTGAGTTATTTTGATTTTGAAAAGGATAATTGCAAATTTGGAGTGTGTGTGTGTATATATAATGAGAGAATAAGTCTGTACTATGAAATAAATAATAAAACATTTCCTTCATTTAAATGTGAAACTTTAAAGAGATAGTACTTTTGTCAAGCCTAAGTGTATCTTGCATTTGACTAGTAGCATTTCTCTGGAGATATATTTATTTATTAATTATTCTTGCCTTTGGTTTTATTATTATCTTTCACTATCCTTTAATTGGGCTTCCCTGGTGGCTCAGAGGTTAAAGTGTCTGTCTGCAGTGTGGGAGACCCAGCTTCAATCCCTGGATCAGGAAGATACCCTGGAGAAGGAAATGGCAACTCACTTCAGGATTCTTGGCTGGAGAATCCTATGGACAGAGAAGCCTAGTAGGCTACATAGAGTCCATGACATATATATATATATATATAAAATTGCCCTTTGATTAATTACTCCATACATTATAATAACAAAAATATCAAATGAAACATTATTAATAATAAAAGAAAGAAAACATACTGTAGAGTGTATATTCTAAAAACATAAAGGATATATTTTAAGAATATACATTGAAATTGTCAAGTGATAACATACACAAATAGCAGTTAAAGCAAACTAGGAAAAGTGTCCATAAATTCAAGCTTTGCATATCCAAGAAAAGTTCACTAGATGTTATTTGATGTCTGGAGGATGGAGAAATTATATGAAGACAGTCAAATGCATGCCAGGTTTAGATGTAAATTACATGAAGAGTTTGAAGTCAGTACAGTTGCACTTTTCTTCCAGATAATCACTGACTGGAGGATTGTGTTCACACCACTCTTAAAGAGACATGTTATTAACTATAATGGACACAGTGTGAGCTTCAAACAAATCATTAACTACTTGGGGAACACTTTTTTTTCCCATTTGTATATCCCTTTATTAAACCATGCTTGTAACGAATCAATGAGGTGATTATTAGCAGCTGTGTTGCAGCTATGATACCACTGGTGTTAGGGGAACAAAGAAAGCAAGGACTCCTCGAGGATCCAGAAATATAACTTTATCAGTTCTGGCACTAAAGAAGAAAGGGACAATTAGCTTGTGATTGCTTCTCAGAATATTCACCTTGCTGCTTACAGTCGATGAATTTATAGAATTCTTAAGTCACTTATCTACTACTGTGGGCAGGAATCTCGCAGAAGAAATGGAGTAACCATCATGGTCAACAAAAGAGTCCAAAATGCAGTACTTGGATGCAATCTCAAAGATGACAGAAAGATCTCTGTTCATTTCCAAGATGAACCATTCAATATCATAGTAATCCAAGTCTACGCTGCAACCATTAACACTGAAGAAGCTGAAGTTGAATGGTTCTATGAAGACCTACAAGACCTTTTAGAACTAACACCCAAAAAAGATGTCCTTTTCATTATAGGGGACTGGAATGCAAAAGTACGAAGTCAAGAAACACCTGAAGAAACAGGCAAATTTGGCCTTGGAATACAGAAGGAAGCAGGGAAAAGACTAAAGAGTTTTGCCAAGAAAAAGCACTGGTCATAGCAAACATCCTCTTCCAACAACACAAGAGAAGACTCTACACATGGACATCACCAGATGGCCAACACCAAAATCAGATTGATTATATTCTTTGCAGCCAAAGATGGAGAAGCTCTATACAGTCAACAAAAACAAGACCAGGAGCTGACTGTGACTCAGATCATGAACTCCTTATTGCCAAATTCAGACTTAAATTGAAGAAAGCAGGGAAAACCACTCAACCATTCAGGTATGACCTAAATCAAATCCCTTATGATTTTACAGTGGAAGTGAGAAATAGATTTAAGGGCCTAGATCTGATAGATAGAGTGCTTGATGAACTATGGACTGAGGTTTGTGACATTGTACAGGAGACAGGGATCAAGACCATCTGCATGGAAAAGAAATGCAAAAAAGCCAAATGGCTGTCTGGGGAGGCCTTACAAATAGCTGTGAAAAGAAGAGAAGTGAAAAGCAAAGGAGAAAAGGAAAGATATAAGCATCTGAATGCAGAGTTCCAAAGAATAGCAAGAAGAGATAAGAAAGCCTTCTTCAGTGATCAATGCAAAGAAATAGAGGAAAACAACAGAATGGGAAAGACTAGAGATCTCTTCAAGAAAATTAGAGATACCAAGGGAAAATGTCACTCAAAGATGGGCTCGATAAAGGACAGGAATGGTATGGACCTAATAGAAGCAGAAGATATTAAGAAGAGGTGGCAAGAATACACGGAAGAACTGTACAAAAAAGATCTTCATCTCTCCCACCAGGCTTTGTTCCTCTCAGGAGGTCTTTTTTCAGCCTATTCTCCTCTTATACCCATCTTGGCTCATAGCCCAGTTTCCAGACATCGGCCCTGAATAGTCAATCACGGTGTTGCGGAGTTTCCATTTCCAGGCTTGGTTCTTAGCCCAAGCCCTGCCTGCCTGCTCTTGCCTTGAGATCCTCGCCACTGGAAGTCAGCTTTGTTAGTGACTTCTGACACATCTGGCCCTCGGGGATGAAAGGTGGCCATTCCCAGTCCAGTCAAAGACAGGTCTTCAGTGAGGCAGAGGTGGGCTGAGCTGCAGCAAGGAGCTCTGTGGGCAGGACTCTGCGGGTGTCTTCCCACCGTCATCAAAGTCAGCAAGTTCACCTGGAGACAGTTCTGTCCTGATCGCTGCACAGGGAGACATGGACCTCCCAGGCTCTGCCCACCAGGGACCCTGGAGAAGATACCTCCAGCACTGGGACTGCTAATAAATAGCCAGGAGGCCCTGGGGGAAATGTAGCAATTCTGTTTCAAGTAAACCACAAACTTAGCAACATCTACATGTTAGGAGAAAGGCAGAGTTTTAGGAGGAAACTCTTGGGGTTTGGTTTAGGAAAAAGCCCAGGGGCAAAAGCTCCATTCTGGTGGGGTGAGACTGAGAAGGAAGCCTGGGCTCTGTAGACCTGGATTAGTTCCCTGGAGGAGGCAGTTTCAGAAACGGGCTCAAACATATCAGTCTGATGTGTGCATGGCTAAGTTGCTTCAGTTGTGTCCAACTCTTTGAGACCCTATGGGCTGTAGCCCACCAGGCTCCTCTGTCCGTGGGATTCTCTAGGCAAGTATACTGTGTATTGGGGGCAGGAGGAGAAGGGGATGACAGAGGATGAGATGGCTGGATGGCATCACGGACTCAATGGACGTGAGTCTGAGTGAACTCCAGGAATTGGTGATGGACAGAGAGGCCTGGTGTGCTGCGACTGATGGAGTCGCAAAGAGTCATACACAACTGAGCAACTGAATTGAACTAAACTGAAATGAACTAAGTCACTCAGACCATGGTTAGTAATTTTAGAACATTTCATTTACTATCAAATAGGGAAAATAAAGACAGAAACTCCCTTTGAGACACTTAATTGTAGCAGACTCCAAAACAGGAAGAGCACTTTCTGAATCTGAGATCAGGGGTCTTATTACCATATACTGTTTTCTTTGATAGCCTTTCACATCTTCCAATCCAATATCAATTCTTTCACTCTTTGTTTACTTATATATATATACAAGAATATAACACTTGTATGTCAATGTGAGCCTCTCAGTCCTCCTTTATCTTTTGAATTTGCTTCAGAAAATATAGTAAATATATGATCAGAGAAATACACAGTTTGTTGCATTTTTCTAGTCTATCAAAATCCCTAAATGTAGGCAAATGCTTATA
>SJYT01017836.1:139699-161911 GCA_006410635.1 Cephalophus harveyi | reverse complement strand
GATGGGGAAACAGTGGAAACAGTGCCAGACTTTATTTTTTGGGGCTCCAAAATCACTGCAGATGGTGACTGCAGCCATGAAATTAGAAGAAGCTTACTCCTTGGAAGAAGGATTATATCCAACCTAGATAGCATTTTCAAAAGCAGAGACATTACTTTGCCGACTAAGGTCCGTCTAGTCAAGGCTATGGTTTTTCCTGTGGTCATGTATGGATGTGAGAGTTGGACTATGAAGAAGGCTGAGCGCCGAAGAATTGATGCTTTTGAAGTGTGGTGTTGGAGAAGACTCTTGAGAGTCCCTTGGACTGCAAGGAGATCCAACAGTCCATTCTGAAGGAGATCAGCCCTGGGATTGCTTTGGAAGGAATGATGCTAAAGCTGAAACTCCAGTACTTTGGCCACCTCATGCGAAGTGTTGACTCATTGGAAAAGACTCTGATGCTGGGAGGGATTGGGGGCAGGAGGAGAAGGGGACGACCGAGGATGAGGTGGCTGGATGGTATCACTGACTCGATGGATGTGAGTCTGAGTGAACTCCGAGAGATGGTGATGAACAGGGAGGCTTGACAGGCTGCAATTCATGGGGTCGCAAAGAGTCGGACACGACTGAGCGACTGAACTGAACTGAACTGATTTCTCTAAACTTTATATTTAATATGGTAATACACATTACAAAGATTCCACCCTGGAGAAGGCAATGGAACCCTACTCCAGTACTCTTGTCTGGAAAATCCCATGGATGGAGGAGCCTGGCAGGCTGCAGTCCATGAGGTCACGAAAAATCGGACACAACTGAGCCACTTCCCTTTCACTTTTCACTTTTACGCATTGGAGAAGGAAATGGCAACCCACTCCAGTGTTCTTGCCTGGAGAATCCCAGGGACGAGGGAGCTTGGTGGGCTTCCATCTGTGGGGTCGCACAGAGTCGGACACGACTGAAACAACTTAGCAGCAGCAGCAGCAGCAAACCTGTATACAGGTCAGGAAGCAACAGTTAGAAATGGACATGGAACAACAGACTGGTTCCAAATAGGAAAAGGAGTACGTCAAGGCTGTATATTGTCAGCCTGCTTATTTTATTTCTATGCAGAATGCATCATGAGAAACGCTGGGCTGCAGGAAATACAAGCTGGAATCAAGATTGCCGGGAGAAATATCAATAACCTCAGATATGCAGATGACACCACCCTTATGGCAGAAAGCAGAGAACTAAAGAGCCTCTTGATGAAAGGGAAAGAGGAGAGTGAAAAAGTTGGCTTATATCTCAACATTCAGAAAACTAAGATTATGTCATCTGGTCCCATCATTTTTGGAAAAAAATGGGGAAACAGTGGGAACAGTGGCTGTCTTTATCTTTTTGGGCTCCAAAAATCACTGCAGATGGTGATCGCAGCCATGAAATTAAAAGAGGCCTACTCCTTGGAAGGAAAGTTAAGGCCAACCTAGATAGCATATTAAAAAGCAGAGACATTACTTTGTCAACAAAGGTCCGTCTAGTCAATGCTATGGTTATTCAGCAGTCATGTATGGATGTGAGAGTTGGACTATAAAGAAAGCTGAGTGCTTTTGAACTGTGGTGTTGGAGAAGACTCGTGAGAGTCCACTGGAGTGAAAGGACATCCAACCAGTCCATCTTAAAGGAGATCAGTCCTGGGTGTTCACTGGAAGGACTGACTTTGAAGCTGAAACTCCAATACTTTGGCCACCTGATGTGAAGAGCTGACTCACTGGAAAAGACCCTGATGCTGGGAAAGATTGAGGGTTGGAGGAGAAGGGGACGGCAGAGGATGATATGGTTGGATGGCATCATCAACTCAATGGACATGGGTTTAGGCAGACTCCAGGAGTTGGTGATGGATAGGGAAGCCTGGAGTGCTGCGGTTCATGGGGTTGCAAAGAGTCAGACAAGACTGAGTGACTGAACTGAGACCTGAGAACCACTGCTAAGTTGTTTCCGTTGTGTCTGACTCTTTGCAACCCCATGGACTGTAGTACACCAGGCTCCTCTGTCCATAGGGATTCATGTTCTTAAATTTGTGAACATTTCCTTTTTACTGCTCTCTGTTTACAAACTAGTCAGTTATTTTCAGAGCCTATATTTTTCCTGATATAAAGACATCCAACTGTGCTCAACAAACAGAATCACTGTTTTTTGACCTCTGCTTTTGGAGCTGAAGTTCCTTTGTTCACATGACCACAAGTTGCAGTATCAAGCATTTTGTCACTCTAAAATGGAAACTGTTTTTTCAAGTCTATGATTACAATTTCCTCTCAGGTATTCCCAATGGTGTTAATGGTAAAGAATTCACCTGCCAATGCAGGAGATGCAAGAGACAAGGGTTTGATACATGAGTTGGGAAGATTCCCCGGAGTAGGAAATGGCAACCCAATCCATTATTCATTTCTGAAAAATTCCACACACAGGCAAGCCTGGTGGGTTACTGTCCATGGGGCTGCAAAGAATCAGACATGACTGAGTAATAGAACACACACACACATACACACACTGGTCACCAACTGGATACTTAGCCAAAGTCTCATATTTTAGATCATACATTTAAGTTTGGGCAGCATACCAATTCTTGATATGAAATTCTGTATCCATTAGGTTAAGGTAGGTTGCTCTGCATTGACATACAATCTCAAAACAATATTTGTTCATTTCTCTCACTCTATATGATCATCATTAGCAAAGGGGCCCCATTCATCCTAAGAAACCAAGGCTGATAAAGGTGTCATGAGTCAGTGATGCTTCCAGAATTCTCATAAGAAAGGGAAATGAATGCAGCTAATTATAAACAATGTCTAACAGCTTCTATCTATAAATGAAAAAAGTCACTCCTGCTACAATTTCATTTACTAAAGCACAGAAAACATGGTCACATCTAACTGCAAAAGACAAAGTGCCTTGCAACCATAAGAGCAGAAAAAAGGGAGAACTGAAATGTTTGACAACAGCTTAAATGTTGTTCAGGAATCTAATTATAACAGTAGCAATAATCACCATCATCATCACCATAATTACCATCATCTCAGTTAGAAGGAGTGTCAGGGAAAGTTTCATGAAGTCATAACTAAATGGATATTGGAAAGCAATATATTAACTAAGGAAAAAAGAAGTGTGGAAAGTTATTTTACAGAGGAATAATTTCTGTGGACTCCTTGAGAGGAAAGGGACAGACTTACATTGGAGAAAAAAAAATCAAATGTGGTTGTGAGGCAAAAAGAATATGTCAAAGTGGAAATCATGTTAAGGGTTTTCATCTTTGCTTTTTTAAGAATAAAAGAAAGCTATTAAAGGACTACAATAGTGAAAAAAAGGAAAATAATACTTAGAAATAAACTTAATCAATGAGACAAAAGACTGGTACTTGAAAGTAACAAAACTTTGCTGAATGAAATTAAAGATAATACAAATAAATGGAAAAACATCCATGTTCATGAACAGGAAGGCTTAATATTGGTAAGATGGCAATACTACCTGAAATGATTGACAAGTTCAGTACAATCCCTATCACTCTATCAGTCTTTTTTGCAGAAATAAAAAAATCCATTCAAAGATTTACATGGAATCTAAGAAATATTGAATAACCAAAACAATCTTAGAAAAGAACAAAGTTGAATGTCTCATACTTCTTGATTTCAAAATTTAATACAAAGGCATTGTGATCCAGTGTTGTACTGGCATTGAATCAGACATATAGGCCAACAGAACAGACAGAGAGTCCGGAAATAAACTGTTCCAAATGGTAAAATGATTTTCAGCAAGAGTATGAAGACCATTCAAAGGATGAGGATCATCTCTTCAACAGATGGTGCTGGGAAAACATCCACATGCAAAGAAATAATAATAAAAATAAAGTTTTTAAAGGGTTAACTTTATGTTAGGTATAGTTAACCATAATTTTTAAAATTTGGGCCACATGTCTCATCTTCTTTACTTCTAACTAATTATTCATAACTCATAATTTTCAGAAAATTATCTGAAAGGCTTCATAATTTATTTTTAAATCACTTTTTAAAACTATAATTGTGGTACAAGGATTTGTAGTAATTTTTCATATACAACATGGTGAGCTTATATATATAAAGTATATTTTGATAAAACTATCATCAGGGTCTTTGCCATAACCATATTCATCAACTCTAAAAGTTTCCTCTTGCCCTCATTACTTGTCATAAGTATTATTTGTGTGTGTGAGAGAGAGAGCAAGAGAGAGACATAATATAAGATCTACTTTCTTAAATTTTTAAGTATACAAGGAGTGTTATAAACTACATACAGTAGTAGATCTCTAGGACCTATTTATCTTGCCTAACTCATTGGAAAAGACTCTGATGCTGGGAGGGATTGGGGGCAGGAGGAGAAGGGGACGACAGAGGATGAGATGGCTGGACGGCATCACCGACTCGATGGACATGAGTCTGAGTGAACTCCGGGAGTTGGTGATGGACAGGGAGGCCTGGCGTGCTGCGATTCATTGGGTCGCAAAGAGTGGGACATGACTGAGTGACTGAACTGAACTTTTTGACTAGTCCTTGTTTTCTCCCTCTCAAATCTTGGCAAGCACCATTTCATTCACTGCTTCTATGAGTTTCACTATGTCAGTTTCTCTCTCCACATTCAGAATTTATCTGTAAAAATATGTACAATTTAGTTATCTTCATTTATTTTGTGGTCATGTCTTTATTCATTAATTTATAAGTTCTGCCTTTGCAAAATAATTCTTAAAATACTCTGACAAAAAGATACATGCCCCCACTATGTGCACATACACGCATACACACAGTAAAGTCTAATGCATTCAAGTCAGAAAATATGATTTTGATTGAGTGCTTAATTCATTTTTATATATAAGCATATCATATATTTGATGAATAATAACATCCATTTTTTAGAATCCTCAACTATTTAATGCAAAATAAAATCTGAAAAAATAATATAAGAAATGTTTTTTCTGCATCTGAAGTCAAATTCATGTTTTTCATAACAAGCAAGGGAAAAATGAGCCAGTCCTCAGACAAAATGGTATTGAAATATTGCATATTTTAAGAATCAAGGTCACTGCCACCACTTGCTGATTATTTAGTTCTTCCACTCAGCCCTATAAAATGTCAGCCTATGAAATGGAGTTGCTAAAAATGAACAATGAGAACCTGACAATTAGGAAACAAAGTTTGGGGTTGTTCAGTGCAGTTCATTAGGGAGAGCAACTCTGAATTTTTCAAAGATAAACTATTTATATTTTGGAAAAGGTAAAATTTTATTCAGTTCATTATTACACAGCAGAAATTTGCAATTAATTTTAGAAATGTTATCTAAGAGATGACATGTTTGTAAAAAGATTATAATTTATAATTTTAAGCTTCACTACTTATAAAAATTTACTTATTCCAGAAACAGGTATGCATATATGAATGCCAGGTAAGCCATATGTTTTTATATTTCACTCAGCATGTTTTAGGTTAATCCTTTGGTTAAAAATTCAAAGTTAAGCATGTAAACAAGGCAAAAAAATTAACTTGTTAAGGCAACAAAAAATCTATGAAACTTCATAACTGAATTGTGTTGGAGTATCATAAAATGTTGATGATCATTTATAAACATGATCTACATCCTCATCTGATTCTTGCACATCTCTCAAAAAATGAACATTGCATAGAAAATGAATCAAACAAGAGAAGATATTTTTGTAGTTATGTGTTTAGACTTCTATTGCTTCTCTAACAAGTTAACACAAATTTGGTGGCTCAAAGCAATATAGCTCAATTATCAACTTATAGTTCCATGAGTTGGAAATCTGACTTCTGTATTAAAATAAGTGTCAGTAGGGTTGAATTCCTTTCTAGAGACTCTATGAGATACATTTCATTGTCTTTTATAGGTTCTATAAGCTACCACATTCCTTGGCTAGTGGCTTACTGCTTCCATCATCAAAATCAGTTATGTCAAATCTCTCCATGAATTTAGTCAGAAAAAGTCTTCCCATTTTCTTGAATCATCTGATAAGGTTGGATCCACCTCTGCCTACAGTAAAATATTCCCAGGATCTAGAAATTAGGACGTGGACATCTTTGGGATCTGTTGGCCTACCTCATCTTTTTTTCTAAATCCTACTTTTATGAAAAAAGGACAGTTTGAGAATGATAATTTTGTTCTGATCATGTATATTATATACAGTGCAATGCTAGTAGTTTCCTCTTCCATTTTCTAAGGCAGTTGCTCTGAAGTAAGGAATAACAAGTGGAGACTACATACTTCCACATGTTTCTGTGCTTAAACAAACAAATAAAAGGGGTATAAAGCCACGTTGTGTGAAAGAGGATTCCATGATACATCTATATCAGTGCTTGATATTACTATTTTTCATATAAAGATTTTACTTCCCTTTTTACTATGTATTTATAGTTCACTCTGCATTTTGTAGTACATTTCTCCAGCAATTTGTCTGTATGATGATATAATCACTAGGATATTATAGAGATATAATAAATCATGGCATAAAACATCTTTGTTTGATGGAAATTAAACTTATTCTAGCTATTACTAAAAATGTCACACATATAGCAACAAATAATTCTGTATACATGCCAGTAGGTACTGATGGTATTATCTCTGAAAGTAATATTTTTAAAGTAAAGTCCATGTATATTGTGGTGCACATGCTAAGTCAGGGAGATGAGGTATCTGTCCCAATCTCCTTCCAGTTTTTCGTCTTTTTTTCTTCAAAGTCAAGAAAGCTTAAGAACTCACTTCCTAGACTCATTTGCACCTAGGAGCCCTAATGAGACTATTTCATTTGTTATAAATTTACTACTACTTTTTACTACTTTCTTTGATAGATTTATTTGCAATATTTTTCTGTTTCTTTAAAAGGATGAACTCCCTGGTGGCTCAAACAGTAAAAAAAATCTGCCTGCAACAGGAATGAGTGAATGAAAGTCACTCAATCGTGTCTTACTCTTGCAATTACATGGACTATACAGTCCATGGAATTCTCTAGGCCAGAATACTGAAGTGGGTAGCCTTTTCCTTCTCCAGGCTGTAACAGGAGACTTGGGTTCAATCCCTGGGTCTAGAAGATCCCCTGGAGAAGTGAGTAGCAACCCACTGAAGTATTCTTGCCTGGAGAATTCCATGGACAGAGGATCCTGGAAAGCCATAACCCATGGGGTCACAAAGAGTCAGATATGACTCAGTGACTAACACAAACACAATCAATCAATCATAATAAACATTTTTATATAATAAAATGATTTAAATTATATATTTTCATTTAAAATTTCAGCTGCATCCAAAGAACATAAATTTATATTTTTATCAGATTATTAAAAGAAAACAGGATCTGATTTAGAGTATAATATCAAGTTATTTCAAGAAAGGAATGATTTTTGTATTTTTTTAAACACACTCCCTTGTATTTTATATTTATTTTCTTATTTTTATTAAACCTACTTAGAAATGTGTATGAGTAAAAACATTCTCAAAGATTTATACCAAGGAATTAAGTCTGATTATTTTTATATCACTTAATTTTCAATAACTTTATCAAGTCTACAAACTGTCACAATATCTATCTACCAATAATCGTATACACACTCTGCCCTACTGTTTACATTGTCTCCCTGAATGGAATAAAACATCCATTAGAGCAGAGAGTTTTATCCTGTTTTGATTACAAAAGTTGCTTGCATACATAGATGAGTACCTGGCACTCTGCTGTGGCTGAATACCATTTGCTGAAAGGATTCACTGATGGAGCACCTATCATATCTCAGGCACTGTTGTAGGTTCTTGAGGTATATCTTCAAAGAAAACAAAGATTCTTGTGGAACTTATAGTCTATGGGTTAGAGAAAGTCACATAGCCAAAGATCAGTAGTCATACAATTAAGTTATATGGAATAGTAAAAGCTGAGTATTAGGGAAAATAGAGTATGACAAAGGCAAAAAAAAAAAAAAAATCAGGAGTCATTGGTTAGGAAGAGAGGTTGCTGAAGCAGTAGATTTTTTTGGTTTGTTTGTTTGTTTTTTAACATTGTCATGGCAGAATGTGTTAAGAAGAAATGATTAAGTGAAATCTTAGAGGTAAAGGAGTTAATCATGAGGATGGAAGAGGATGAAAAATGTCAAGTTGAAGGTACTTACACCTTAGAGAAATGAGAATTCCCTGAAGGGCAAAGGTTAAAGTAGAAATAGGGATGGACAGGTGGTGAAGAGATCAGAGGTGTAAGGCATCATGCAACTCATGTAGGTTTAGAGCCCAGAAAGAACTTTGTTCATTGTGAGTCAAACAGGAGGCTCGAGTAATTCTGAGCAAAGAAGTGTGGTTTTATTTGGAAGGGATCATTCTGATTGGTTGTTGCTTTCAGTCTCTAAGTTGTGTCCAAGTCTTTGTGACCCCATGGACTGCAACATACCAGGCTCCCTTGTCCTTCACTTTGTCCCAGAGTTTGCTCATATTTATGTTCATTGAGTCACTGATGCCATCCAACCATCTCATCCTCTGTCACCTCTTTTCCTTTGCCTTCAATCTTTTCTGGCATCAGGGTCTTTTCCAATGAGTTGCCTCTTTGCATCAGGTAGCTAAACTATTGGAGCTTCAGCTTCAGCATCAGTCCTATTCAAGGTTGATTTTCATTAGGATCAACTGGTTTGATCTCTTTGCAGTCCAAGGGATTTTCAAGTTTTTCTCCAGAATCACAATTCAAAAGCATCAATTCTTCAGCACTCAGCCTTCTTTATGGTCCAGCTTTCACATCGTACATGACTACTGGAAAAATCATAACTTTGACTATACGGAACTTTGTCCACAAAGTGATGTCTCTGCTTATTAATACACTGTCTAGGTTTGTCATAGTTTTCCTTCCAAGGAGCAAGTGGTTTTGGATTTCATGGCTGCAGTCACAATCCGCAGTAATCTTGAAGCCTAAGAAAACAAAATCTGTCACTGCTTCCACTTTTTCCTCTTGTATTTACAAAGTGATAGGACCAGTTGCCATGATTTTTTTTTTTTTTTTTTGGACATTGAGTTTCAAGCCATCTTTTTCATTCTCCTTTTTTAGCTTCGTCAGGAGGCTCCTTATTTCCTCTTCACTTTCTGCTATTAGAGTGGTATCATCTGCATATCTGAGGTTGTTGATAATTTTTCCAGCAATCTCTATCCAGCTTGGGGTTCAATCATCCTGGCATTTCACATGATGTGCTCTGCATTGGAGTTAAACAAGCAAGGTGACAATATACTGCCTTGACGTACTCCTTTTCCAATTTTGAACCAGTCCATTGTTCCACCTCTGGTTTTAACCATTGATTCTTGATCTGCATACAGATTTCTCAGGAGGCAGGTAAGGTGGTCTGGTATCACCATATCTTGAAGAATTTTCTACCATTTGTTGTGATCCACAGAGTCAAAGGTTTTGGTGTAGTCAATGAAGTAAAAGGAGATAGTTTTCTGGAATTCTGTTGCTTTTTCAATGATCCAACAGTTGTTGGCAATTTGATCTCTGATTCCTTTGTCTTTTCTAAACCCAGCTTGTACATCTGGAAGTTCTCAGTTCACGTCCTGCTGAAGCCTAGCTTGAAGTATTTTGAGCGTAACTTTACTAATATGTGAAATGAGGGCAATTGTACAAATGTTTTAACATTTTTTTTTGACATTGCTCTTGTTTGGGTTTGAATGAAAACTGACCTTTTCCAGTCTTGTGGCCAATACTGATTTTTCCAAATTTGCTGACATATTGAGCACAACTCTTTAACAGCATCATCTTTTAGGATCTGAAATAGCTTAGTTGGAATTCTATCACCTCCACTAGCTTTGTTCATAGTAATGCTTTCTAAGGACTTATTCACATAGAATCCTTTCTAAGGATTATTCACATAGAGCAATATGTGAATAATCACACCATCATGGTTATTTGGGTCATTAAGACCTCTTTTGTACTGATATGTTGAGAGTAAACAATATGATGGTGAATTTAGAAGAAAAGAATACTTACCGTTTTAGTAAGACTGATCAGTTGGGACATCCAGGCATCGCTGAGCAATAAGAATGTGTCATTGAATATAGAACTGTTGAGAGTATAAATTTTAGAAGCTGCCAATATAAATTGTTTCTTATAAATCAGGAAAGATGAATTAAACATTCCTCATAAAATACCAGTAAATCTTTCAAAATAAATATATACATATCTATATACATACCTACGTTGTGGTTTATTTATTCTGTAATAAATGTGACCTTTTTTTTTTTTTTTTCTGTTTCTGGGCATTAGACTTCCAGTGTCCTTCACATTTAGTATTCAGGCAAACTTTATAGTTGGACATGTTTTCTCAACAGAGCACAGGAAAACAAGACAATTTCCTCTTGGGAACAGAAATGAATATGCATTCAATATATGTTTATTAAATATATACTATATAAAAACATTGATTCTGTATACATACCCTGAACAAAAAGTGGTACATCAAATGTACTGTTTTTATGGAACACATTTTATAAAGACATGTTGGTAGTTTTTACTCACATTTTTTATGCCTAAAATGCTTTTACAATAAAGGTTATTCATATACATTTTAATATAGTACAGTGATTATAGTGATACTTGTGAGAGTGAAGTTGTTGCTCAGTCGTGTCTGATTCTGTGGGACCCTGTGGACTGTAGCCTACCAGGTTCTTCTGTCCATGGGATTTCCCAGGCAAGAATACTGGAGTGTGTTGCCATTAAGCAATTTCATTGTTTTCCACCAGCCCCACCTTAGGGAAGGAGTAGCAGGCTGCAGTCTAAAGACATAAAAAGACAAAGCTCAAACGAGTTGTCTCTTTGCCCCTTTCTTATCAAACACGATATTAATAATCTCTTTGATCTTAACTATAATGTTCTTTTCAGTCTACATAATCACAGACAAATGAAATGTAAAAATTTCTAAAATACTATGGGAAAACACCTTTTCTTGCCCCCATAAATTGCAAAATTTGGTAAAGTCACCTTCTCATGAAAAATACAAATGAAAATAAAAGACAAATCTGTTTTCATATCATTAGTCTATCTTTGGCATTATTCTGAGTTCTACAGATGCCATTACTAATGAAGGGATGCTCAAGAATAATGAGCTCAAGTCTCTCATACTTCGAAAAACCAAAAAATGTAAGTCTAAGAGATCACATAGAGTCAAAATGGTGTAAATGCCCACAAATCACTGCAGAAACCATGTCTGTAATCCCTATTCTCATGCATGACCTATGCACATAAATTTCCAATCCGTTACTGGTATGGTGAAATAAATATTTGACAAGTGAATTTTTCTTTATGATAGTTAGTCTTATTTATTTATTTTCCCCTGAATTTGAACTTATTATTGAAGTTTTAGGTGCTAAGTTTTTGAAATGATTTCTTTTATTTCAACATATTTCTAAAAGGATTTTGGCAAGCACGCTAGCTTTAGTTGATTTCTAAACATAGCATAATGCTCTTGCTGACTGGGAAAATATTTTCTTAGGTACACTTTAGAATACAATTTTACTGTTAATCAAATTGGCAAAGGAATATGGTAATATTTTACATTTATAATGAGGAGGGTAGCTGTAAACAATTTTAAGAACAAATACACCTAGTTTTAAGAATAAATGTTACAGTGGTCCAGTCTTTGGAACATAGACTCTAGTGCCTTGAATAGTTGCCTAATAAGATTTATTGGGAAACACCAATTGCTTCTCTGTGGATCTGCCTCTATACAGAATGCATACATTTATCTGGTAACAAATTATTGTGTTTTTAAAATATCAGTTGAACCAGGAAAGGAAGGTAAGCAGATAATTCATTTTCCCCCCAAATTATGTGTGTATCTAGGTGTGAAACAAAAGTAAACATTTACTTTCGTCTATATATGGAAATAGTAGTTAAGAAATCCTTGCATATATTTTGTGAATGCCATTGTGATTTTAGGGCTTCCCTGGTAGCTCAGCTGGTAAATAATCCACCTGCAAAGCAGGAGACCCTGATTTGATTCCTAGGCTGGGAAGATCCAGCGGAAAAGGGATAGGCTATCCATTCTAGTATTTTGGGGCTTCCTGGTGGCTCAGCTGGTAAAGAATCTGCCTGCAATGTGGGAGACCTGGGTTCCATCCCTGGGTTGATTCAATCCCTGGAGAAGGAAAAGGTTACCCACTCTATTATTCGGCCCTGGAGAATTCCATGGACTGTATATTCCATGGACTGTATTCCATGGGGTTGCAAAGAGTTTGACATGATTGAGTGACTTTCACTTTCACTGTGATTTTATCTTGAGTAAAAATCATATGTATGAAAGTCTTATCATTGACTAAAGACCGCTGAATAGATAAATTAGCTAAGCCAGGGAATTTCAACCCCTGCACTGTGATAGCAATCAAAATCTTTTTCTCAGTAATAGACTATTAGTGATATATGAGATTTATGCCACAGTTTAACTAAGTTTAATATCATTTATACATTTTTAAAAGAATTACTGACAGTTTTCTGGTCATTTCCCCCTTGGTGCTAATGCAATAATTCTACAGATAATTTGAAAAATAATTTTAGTAGAATTATTCACATAAAATACTATGCATGTGTGCCCATGACTGATCTGTGTTGATGTGTGGCAGGGGCCACCAAGCGTTGTGAAGAGATTGTCCTCCAATTAAAATAAATAAATAAATTTAAAAAATACTACTACATTCTGAAAGAAATATTAAGGAACATATTTAAGTCAATGATCAACAGAATTAATTGTATCAAGGCATTGCACATATTTAAAAGAGCATGATAAAGGAAAACAAACAACATTTGTTAATATTTTAAAATTTGAATTAATTATACTTAAAGAGATTCTTATATCTGTATATTGATGTTCTTTATTAAATCTTCAGGATTTTCTTTTTCCATAGACTATTTTAATCCAGAGGAGTTGGTGAGGAGGTCGTATACAGAGGCCATAAGTTTAGATCATTTGATTTCTTTCAAATGTAATAATTATGTTGTCATATATATTTGCCACAAGAAAAACTTACTTGGCATAGACACTAGTAGCCATGAACAGAGTTTTCATTTTGTTTTGTTTTTTGGTACAGAAAAGGATTCCTTGCTACAAACTTTTAACCTCAGCAAAATTTTTTTTCATCACTTCTTTTCTTTTTTAAAAAGCATATAATTTACATATATCTTATTTAAATAATCATGCAATTTTCTAAACTAGCCTTGAAGCAGATTGAAAATGACTAAGGAACTGAGTTATAATCAGGGAGCTTTGGTCATCTAAAAATCAATTGATGGTAAGATGGAATTATAGTTTACCACATATTCTTAAATTTATAATTCAGATTGATTTTGAAACTACTTGAATGATTATTAATTAATGCTTAACCTTTTTTATTAACAAATCAACGCCCACTGTGAAGTTTAATTTTTTAACTAACATTTAGTGGAGCAGCAAAAGTCCCAGAACAGCCAATATAATATTGAAGGACAAGCATACTGAAAGAGTAACACTATCTGACTTTACTATAAAGCTATAAGAATCAAGATGGGTAGTGGCAAAAGAATATACAATTAGATCAAGGGAAAAGAATAATAGAGAGCCTATAAATATATCTCCATAAATAGAGTCAACCTTTTTTTGGCAAAGGAGCAAAGGTAGATGCAGTAGAGATAGCTTCTTCATGAAATGGTGCAGAAATAACTAAATAACCATATGCAAAAAAAAAAAAAAATTAAGCACACACTTAACATCTTAACAAAATTAACTCTAAACGTATCATACACATAAAAATAAAATTCAAAAATATAAAACTTTTAGAATATAGTATAGAAAAACACTGAGATGATCTTGGCTATGGTGATGACTTTTAGATACAACACCAAACATGAGATCCATGTAAGGAAGAATGAATGAACTGAACTTCATTAAAATTAAATATTCTGCTCTGTAACAGACAATATCAACAGAATTGAAATATAAGTCACAGATCAGAAGAAAAAGACACATCTAATAAACCACTACTATCCAAAATATGGGCTTCCCAGGTGACATTAATAATAAAAAGTCTGCCTGCCAAAACAGAAGAGGCAAGAGACCTGGTTTCAACCCCTGGGTCAGGAAGATTCCCTGGACAAGGAAATGGCAACCCACTCCAGTATTCTTCCCTGGGAAATCCCATGAACAGAGGAGCCTGGCAGGCTACAGTCTATGAGGCTGCAAAGAGCTGGACACAACTGAGGGACTGAGAACATATCCAAAATATATGAAGAACTCTTAAACTCAACAATAAGAAAACAAGCAACCTAATTAAAGAGTGAGCCATGGTAAAGCAATTATTCTTCAATTAAAATTAAACAAATTTTAAAAATGGAGATCTTAATGAAGAAGATATAGAGATGGCAATTAGGCATATGAAAGAATGCTGCACCTCACGTGTGATCAGGGAAATAAAATTTACGACAACGAGATCCCACTACCCACTTTTTAGTGGGACTGCAATCCAGATCACTGACAATATCACATACTGCTGAACATGTGGATCATCTGGAACTCTCTCCCATTGCTAGTTGGAATGCAAACGGTATGATCACTTTGGAAAATAATTTGACAGTTTCTTAAAACCTATACTACTCTTACTATATGAAACGGCAGTCATTTTCCTTAGCGTTTACCCAAAGAAGCTCTGAATTTACATTCACACAAAAACCTTTTCATTAATGTTTAGAGCAGATTTGTTGATAATTGTGAAAACCTGGAAGTCATCAAGATGTTCCTCAACAGATAAATAGATAAAGAAATATGGTACATCTAGACAGACATGAAAGAATCTTAAATGTATATTACTAAGTGAAAGAAGTCAATAGGAAAATGCTACATAGTATATATTTCCAGATATATTACATTCTGGAAAAGAAAAAAATAATAGAAAAAGGAGAAAGAACAAGTGTTTCCCAGGTGGTGACAGTGGGATTGAGGGAGAGATAAACAGGTAGAGGACAGATTTTTAAGCCACTGAAAATATTTTGTATATTACTGTACTGATGAACACATAGCATTATACATTTACCCAAACTCAAAGAATGCACAAAAGCAAGAGTGAATTGTAAGGTTAACTATGGCCTTTGGGTGATTCTGATGTGTTTATGTAGGTTCATCCTTGGTAAAAAATAATGGTACCATTCTTGTGAATAATAGGGGAGGCAATACATATGTAAAGATAGGGAATGTGTGGGAAATCTCTGGGCTTTTCTTTCAGTTTTGCTGTAAACTTAAAACTGCTCTACAAAAACATTCTGTAAAAATTCAATAAAATTACATTGCATGATAAATTTTAAATATATACAGTTAATAACAATCACTATGTTCTAGCTCTATAGTTGACAGTCCTATCAGAGCCTTTACCTTAATATTAGCATATTTTTTATCCTCTTCACAAAATTTAATAAAACATAGAGATAATTGCTATAGTCATATGCTTTCATCTCTTTTTGATTTAAAAATTTGCAATTAGGAAAATTAATAGCTATTCATTGAAAAGATATTGAAAAAGAAAGGTCAGGATACTAGGAAACTAGATATCTAGTTTGTGGCAGAAAGTAGGATAAAATCTAAGTTTAGACTAAATAATTTCAATGAGACATTTTGTACATAGTAAGAAGGAATAATAAGAAAAATAAATAAGGAAATCATGCCAAGACAAATTATAGACAAGGTAAATGTAGAAAATGAAAAAAAAACAAAACCCTGTCTTTGGAAATAGGCCTTATAAATGTAGTGATGGTGTAGAGAATACAGCAGAGACAAATTTTCACAAAAAAAATACCACCTGTCTTGAAATCTTCATATCTAAGAAAGATATTGGGTTTCAGTTCCTTAAAAAGAACTTGGTGGGCAAATCTACCAAAAGGTAACCATGAGCATGGTTGTGAAAATCAACTTTGAGTCTGATGAAGCTGTACAGAGATGGGAGAGGTCTTAACACCATCAGGTGAAAAGCAATCACAGATAATCCCAAAAAATCATTTCAACTTGTAATTTTAATAACATAGATTCCTTATCATTGCACTATATATTTTTAAAACCTAAAAAATATCTTTTTAGAAATGCCTAAATATTTTTTAGTATTTTTATTTCATAGGTTTTAAAAATATATAGTGCAATGATAAGGAATCTATGTTATTAAAATTACAAGTTGAAATGATTTTTGGGGATTATCTGTGATTGTTTTTCACCTGATGGTGTTAAAAAGACCTCTCCCATCTCCCATCTCTATACAGCCTCATAGGCATTTCTCCAAAGAAGACATATATGGACAAGGGACACATCAAAATATGCCCATCGTTAATGTTAGAGAAATACAGGTCAGTGTAGTATCACCTCACACCTGTAAGAACGGCCATCATCAAAACATTTACAAACCATAAGTGCTGAAGAGAGTGTGGAGAAAAGCCAATCCTCTTGCACTGTTGGTGGGAATGTAAATTGATACAGTCACTATGGAGAACAGCATGGAGTTTCTTTTAAAAACTAAAAATAGAACTACCATATGACCCAGAAATCCCACTAGTGGGCACATATCCTGAGAAAACCATAATCCAGAAAGACACATGCACTGCAGGGTTCATTGCAGCACTGCTTACAATAGACAGGACATAGAAAAAATATATACATATATTTTTTTAATTCCAATAATAAAATTTAAAGATACCCCTGAAGGTTATTAAGCTTCATAAATTTCAGTTCAGTTCAGTCACTCAGTTGTGTCCGACTCTTTGTGACCCCATGAATTGCAGCACGCCAGGCCTCCCTGTCCATCACCAATTCCCGGAGTTCACTCAGACTCACGTCCATCGAGTCAGTGATGCCATCCAGCCATCTCATCCTCTGTGATTCCCTTCTCCTCCTACCCCAATCCCTCCCAGTATCGGTCTTTTCCAATGAGTCAACTCTTCGCATAAGGTGGCCAAAGTACTGGAGTTTCAGCTTTAGCATCATTCCTTCCAAAAAAATCCCAGGGCTGACCTCTAGAATGGAATAGTGAATCTCCTTGCAGTCCAAGGGACTCTCAAGAATGGCACTGAAACATGTATACTATCATGTAAGAAAGGAAGCGCCAGTCTATGTTCGATACAGGATGCAGGATGCTTGGGGCTGATGCACGGGGATGATCCAGAGAGATGATATGGGGTGAGAGGTGGGAGGGGGGTTCAGGATTGGGAGCTCGTATACACCCGAGGCAGATTCATGTCAATGTATGGCAAAACCAATACAGTATTGTAAAGTAAAATAAAGTAAAAATAAAATTTATTAAAAAAAAAAGTCTTCTCCAACACCACAGTTCAAAAGCATCAATTCTTTGGCGCTCAGCCTTCTTCACAGTCCAACTCTCACATCCATACATGACCACAGGAAAAACCATAGCTTTGAGTAGATGGACCTTAGTTGGCAAAGTAATGTGTCTGCTTTTGAATATGCTATCTAGGTTGGTCATAACTTTTCTTCCAAGAAGTAAGTGTCTTTTAATTTCATGGCTGCAGTCACCATCTGCAGTGATTTTGGAGCCCCCAAAAATAAAGTCTGACACTGTTTCCACTGTTTCCCCATCTATTTCCCATGAAGTGATGGGACCAGATGCCATGATCTTCGTTTTTTTTAATGTTGAGCTTTAAGCCAAACTTTTCACTCTCTATTTTCACTTTCATCAAGACGCTTTTTAATTCTTCTTCACTTTCTGCCATAAGGGTGGTGTCATCTGCATATCTGAGGTGATTGATATTTCTCCTGGCAATCTTGATTCCTGCTTATGCTTCTTCCAGTCCAGCATTTCTCATGATGTACTCTGCATATAAATTAAATAAGTAGGCTGACAATATACAGCCTTGACGTACTCCTTTTCCTATTTGGAACCAGTCTGTTGTTCCATGTCCAGTTCTAACTGTTGCTTCCTGACCTGCATATAGGTTTCTCAAGAGGCAGGTCAGGTGGTCTGGTATTTCCATCTCTTTCAGAATTTTCCACAGTTTATTGTGATCCACGTAGTCAAAGGCTTTGGCATAGTCAATGAAGCAGAAATAGATGTTTTTTTGGAACTCTCTTGCTTTTTTGATGATCCAGTGGATGTTGGCAATTTGATCTCTGGTTCCTCTGCCTTTTCTAAAACCTCATAAACTTAGTAATGTGTTAAAAACAGCTGCTTTCATCTTTTTAATATTTATAATTATTTTCATAATTTCTGTAATTATGCTAGTGCAGTAAGCATTTGTTGTATAGTCCAACTCTTTTGCATCCCCGTGGATTGTAGCCTGCCAGTATTCTCTGGCCTTAGGATTTTCCAGGCAAGAATACAGGACTGGGTTGTCATTTTTTTTTCCAGAGAATCTTTCCAAACCAGGGATGGAACTTGAGTCTCCTGCACGTGTCTCCTGAATTACAGGCAGATTCTTTACCACTGGAGCTTCCCTGCATTAAACATATACCAAAGAAATAGATGTTTTGAATGTTTATAATACATTAATAAGACAAAATGCAGGCATTTATTATTAAATAAATTCAAGATAAACTGAATTTGACATATTTAAATTTCTGTTTAATAATATTCTCCTTAACTACTGGGCTATATTGTGCAGGTTTATGTTAAAAAAAATCAATCTTTTTGGTGATAAACTCTTTTTGATTTGTATTTTGAGTAGATCACTTGGAATCCCCATTCATTCTGGACAATTCTTCATTTTGAAGGACTCTCTTGAGCATTGTGTGTGACCTGGCCTCTGCCTACAAATTTCCCAGGAGCATTCCTCTAATTATTATGACAATAAAAATGTTATCTACATATTTCTACATCTCACCCTGGTGGGCATAAGTGTTGTAGTCCTAATCCCTGGAACCCGTGAATAAAAAATTAGGTTATATAACAAAGGGGAATTACAGGTGGACCTGAAATTAAGTATGCTAATCAATTTGCCAAATTAATCACAAGGGTCTTAAGTAGAGAGGCAGACAGAAGAGGACACCAGTATAATGCAATGTGAGGACTCAACCCACCATTGCTGGGTTTGAAGATACAACAATATATCAATACATTAGAGTGCAGTAAATGGAGTATATGATTAAGATATAAACTCCATATCAGTACCTAGTCTATATCTACGCAGCTCACACATTTTATCATATTCATGTACTAGCACAAGTGAATTATCTAGATATTTCTAAGTATGGAAACCAGTTACATACATTTTATGAAATTAGATTTGCTGCCTCCTTTAAAATAAAAATATTTAGGTATTGCCCTTTCTTTTTCCTTTTCTTAAGTGCTTTTGTGAAAACATTTGAGATCAAATATAAACATCATTGCCAGTAGGACTTCTGTGTTCTAATATTGTACAGAGGTGACACTAGCAGAAATGAACAATGATATTTCAGGAAGCTTGGTTCTCCTCTACACAGATGTTCTTTAATAATTGTTACTGACATTTTACAATTTACTGCTGACAAAATTATTAAGTCAAATAGGTGAAACGTCAATTTGGGTAAAATCATGATGTTTAATTTTGCCCAAATATAAGACAAAGACCTTTATTTTAGAGATTAATACTTAGTTTGCATTTTTCAGGAGCCTCATAATTCCTTTCTAAGGTTTTGGCTTACCAGTTTAATTGAATTGAAATATTTAATTCACACATTTTTCCTGTTATTTATTTCTTGTAAGATTAATACAATTTTTGAATTAATTCTAAGTTGTGAATTGCCTTAAGTTTTGATTAATTTAGTAGCACTTCTTAAGGTTAAATGCAGCAGATTGTCAAATTTAGAAATGGAGTCTCAAAGAACTGGTCATTATTTGAATAATGATAATATTCTTTTAAAATTTATTTTTATTAGAGTATAGTTGCTTTACAATATTGTGTTAGTTTCTACTGCACAGAAAAATGAATCAGGCATACATATACTTATATTCTTTCCATTTTGGATTTTCTTCCCATTCATGTCACCAGAGAGCATCGAGTAGAATTCCCTGTGTTATAAAGTATGAGCTCATTTGTTATCTATTTTATACATAGTATCAATAGGCATATGTGTCAATCCCAGTTTCCCATTTCCTCTGGATCCCTTTCTCTCTTGGTATCCATATATCTGTTCTCTACATCTGTGAATAAAGATAATATTATTAGGTGAAGTCACTCAGTCGTGTCCGACTCTTTGTGACCCCGTGGACTGTAACCTACTAGGCTTCTCCGCCCATGGGATTCTCCAGGCAAGAATACTGGAGTGGATTGCCATTTCCTTCTCCAGGGGATCTTCCCGACCCAGGGATCGAACCCGGGTCTCCCGCATCAGAGGCAGACGCTTTAACCTCTGAGCCACCAGGGAAGCTGAAAAGTGAAAAGTGAAAGTCGCTCATTCTTTTCTGATTCTTTGCAACCCCATGGGTTATATAGCCCATGGAATTCTCCAGGCCTAAATACTGGAGTGGGTACCAGTTCCCTTCACCAGGGCATCTCCCAACCCAGGGATCTAACCCAGGTCTCCCACACTGCAGGCAGATTCTTTACCAGCTTAGCCACCAGGAAAGCCCAAGTATACTGGAGGGTGTAGCCTATCCATTCAGTGGATCTTCCTGATCCAGGAATCTAATCAGGGTCTCCTGCATTGCAGGCAGATTCTTTACCACTGAGCCACTGGGGAACCCCTGGATTTAAGGAATAGACTTTCATAGAAGGGAAGTAGAAACAAATGCAGAAGTCAAATGAAACCTGAGTGCATCCATTTTTTTTCTTCTATTGCCTCAGAGCAAACTATCACCAAGCATAAAGGCCAAGATAAAGAAAATAAGGAAAATAGTATTCATTTTTTGAATAATTTGTAATTCAGGGGGGAATATGCAAATTTGTGGCCAGTTAACTCTACCAAGCCTTGGGGAAGTGACACAGCTTCTGGATCCAGTTAAATTCTTGGAAGTTCAACAAACAATACATTAGCAAATAGAAGAGAGAGAAAAGCTCTTATTGCCCCAAACTCAACCTGGTCAAAGAGTGGTAGAAATGATGCTATTAGTGTGTTAGGAACATGAGCTACAAAATTCCATTCCTGACTTAACTTCATTTCACAAATTCTCTCTTAATTTCCCTCACCCATAATGGAAGTAATAGAATTAAAAAAAAAAAAAAAAACATTGTTCTTGTTTAAATTAACTGAGTTATTTCATTTAAAGAACATTGCAAGATAGATTGCATAGGAGGGGAGGGTATGGTTCGATCCCTGGTTGCTGAAATAAGATCCATTGTGAAAAAAAAGAAAGATGTAATGAAAAAATTGATAGGATTAATAGCTAAAAGTTACATTGAAATATATTTGAATGATTTGAGTATAAATGGACATTTGTGCAGTTTACTATAATCTCAACTGTTATTAGAAAGGAATTATGTTAAAAAATTCAACATTCATTCATTTAGGGCAGCTAAGACTAGAGGTTACATTAGGATAAGATTATGTGACATATAACAATTAAATTATTTTACTTATTTTTGACAGTTAATGCATTTATATAATTCAAGGAATACTATATATTTATTGTTTTGTACTATATATTCTTTACTTAAAAATTCAATTTAGATGTACATATACATAATATATACATTTTTAAACACACACACTTGGACATATACACACCCAAGAACATGCACACAAATGCTTTTTGCATTAATGGCTGAATAATATTCCACTGAATGAACATATCTAAATTTAATAAGCAAGCCCTTTATATATCTATATATTTAGACATTTAAAATCTTTCCAATATTTAGTTAGCCAATAAAATCAATGCATATATGTATACTACCAGATATGAAAGTTGTTTGTTACTAGAATCATCTTCAGTCCAGTGTGCTTTCGATCTTTTTAACTATGCTCATCTCATAGAAAAACACTGCCTCTAAGTCACTTCAGTCGTGTCCGACTCTGTACGACCCTGTAAATGGCAGCCCACAAGGCTCCCCCGTCCCTGGGATTCTCCAGGCAAGAACACTGGAGTGGGTTGCCATTTCCTTTTCCAATGCATGAAAATGAAAAGTGAAAGTGAAGTCGCAGTCGTGTCCGACTCTTTGAGACCCCATGGACTGCAGCCTACCAGGCTCCTCCGTCCATGGGATTTTCCAGGCAAGAGTACTGGAGTGGGGTGCCATCGCCTTCTCTGAGAAAGACACTACATAGTAACTCTAAATTG
>SJYT01017836.1:75590-136177 GCA_006410635.1 Cephalophus harveyi | reverse complement strand
CAAGTACTGCATTTCGGACTCTTTTGTTGACCATGATGGCTACTCCATTTCTTCTGAGGGATTCCTGCCTGCAGTAGTAGATATAATGGTCATCTGAGTTAAATTCACCCATTCCAGTCCATTTTAGTTTGCTGATTCCTAGAATGTCGATGTTCACCCTTTGCTTCTCTTGTTTGACCACTTCCAATTTGCCTTGATTCATGGACCTGACATTCCAGGTTCCTATGCAATATTGCTCTTTACAGCATCAGACCTTGCTTCTATCACCAGTCACATCCACAACTGGGTATTGTTTTTGCTTTGGCTCCATCCCTTCTTTCTTTCTGGACTTATTTCTCCACTGATCTCCAGTAGCATATTGGGCACCTAATGACCTGGGGAGTTCCTCTTTTGGTGTCCTATCATTTTGCCTGTTCATACTGTACATGGGGTTCTCAAGGCAAGAATATTGAAGTGGCTTGCCATTCCCTTCTCCAGTGGACCAGGTTCTGTCAGCCCTCTCCACCATGACCCGCCCATCTTGGGTTACCCCGCAGGCATGGCTAGGTTTCATTGAGTTAGACAAGGCTGTGGTCCTAGTGTGATTAGATTGACTAGTTTTCTATGAGTATGGTTTCAGTATGTCTGCCCTCTGATGCCCTCTTGCAACACCTACCATCTTACTTGGGCTTCTCTTACCTTGGGCTTGGGGTATCTCTTCACGGCTGCTTCAGCAAAGCACAGCCGCTGCTCCTTACCTTGGACGAGTGGTATCTCCTTACTGACGCCATTCCTGACCTTCAATGTGGGATAACTCTTCTAGGCCCTCCTGTGCCTGCGCAGCAATGGGTCCTCGAGTTGCTCCTCCTGGCCACCATCCCTGGCCTCGGGCGTGGGTGGCTCCTCCCAGCTGCTGCCCCTGGCCTCAGGCTCATGGTGGCTCCTCGGGGTCACCACCCCTGGCCTCGAGCATGAGGTGGCTTCTTCTGGCCGCCCCTGACTTCATGGCAAATAGAAGGGGAAAAAGGTGGAAGTCATTTCAGATTTCCTCCTCTTGGGCTCTAAAATCACTGTGGATGGTGACTGCAGAAGATGATTGCTTTTTTGAAGAAAAGTTATGACAAACCTAGACAGTGTGTCAAAAAGCAGAGACACTGCTTCGCCTACAAAGATCTGTATAGTCAAGGTTATGGTATTTCCAGTGGTCATGTACAGGCATGAGAGCTGGTCCATAAAGAAGGCAGATCGCCAAAGAATTGATCCCTTCACATTGTGGTGCTGGAGAAGACTCCTGAAAGTCCCTTGGACAGCAAGAAGATCAAGCCAGTCAATCTTAAGAGAAATCAACCCTGAATACTGGCTGGAAGGACTGATGCTGAAGCTCTAGTAATTTGGTTATCTAATGTGAACAGCCAACTCATTGGAAAAGTCATTGATGCTGGCAAAGACTGAGAGCAGAAGAAGAGGGTATCAGAGGATGAGATGGCTGGATGGGATCACTGATGCAATTGATATGAACTTGGGCAAACTTTGGGAGATGGTGAGGGACAGGAAAGTCTGGCATGCTGCAGTCATGTGGTTGCAGAGACGGACATGACTGGGCAACTAAACAACAACAGCAATGCAAATATATACATATGCACACACATACACACGTATCTTCCTAGCTCTATTCCTCTGGTTGAACCTCAAATGATACAATCAATAAATCAACATGAGAAATGTTTCCAATATATAGGGCTTCTTGCACAATGTTATTAGGAAACTTAATTAGTTCTCTAAGATTGATCACACAACTGTTTTCCACTCAGAGTACAAGTCCTTACAGTGACCTACAATGCCTTACATGATCTGATCCCCAACTATCTCTCTCACTTCACCTCCTACCACTCTTCCTTATGTTAAGTCATCCCCAGTTTTATGGATCTCCTTCATCTTCTTCAAATATAACATGGATCCCTGGCTTAGAGATTTTACTTTTGATATTTCCTTATCTCCGGAGCACAGTTCTCCCAGATATCAATCCTTATGGCTCTCTCTCTCCCATCCTTCAAGTGAGAGCTCAAATGTCATCTATCTGGGAGACCTTCCCTGACCACTTGTATAAAAGAGCAACTCTGCCATCATTCATTTTTCTCTTTAGCATTCATCTCTGTTTTTTCAAGTGATATGTTCNAGCACAGTTCTCCCAGATATCAATCCTTATGGCTCTCTCTCTCCCATCCTTCAAGTGAGAGCTCAAATGTCATCTATCTGGGAGACCTTCCCTGACCACTTGTATAAAAGAGCAACTCTGCCATCATTCATTTTTCTCTTTAGCATTCATCTCTGTTTTTTCAAGTGATATGTTCACTTGCTCACTTTTTTTTGTCTAACTAGAATGAAGATTGCATGAAAATGTGAACATTATTGTTTGCTTTATCTCTAGTAACTACAGCAGCATTCATTATGTAGTAAATATTTAATAAGTATTTTATTCAATAAATGAATGAGTGATTGAATAACAATATGCATCACAATTATAAATAACATTTTTTGGGGGGGCTACAGTTTTGCTTCTATGACTTTGATTTAAAATACAGTCAGAGAATTTACCTACAAGTTTAAAATTTTTAATAGTAAAAATAAAAGGACAACACTAAATACTTACCAAAGAAGGACTGTGCATTTGGTCTATCTATAATGCAATTTAAGTGATTGTTTAATGATGTAGAAACAGTGAAGAAAGCAATGCATATTAAAGTGTGTAAGGGTCTTAACTCTGTGAAAGTGAGAAATTTCCTTTTTTATTTTGGAAAGCTTTATATTTGTTACTCTGTTTTTTATTACACTCTCATACTGCTTTTACAACTAAATTCTTCATGTAGATTTACTTAAAACACACGTACAGCAAACACACAAAACTCTAAATCTATTGGTATAACATGAATGCTGATAGCAATAGTGCTGAAGATAATTATGAGATGAGCTCCCTAAGAACAGAACAATGCTCTACTTCAGTACCTAAAACTTCAGCACTCTGCCGCAGATTAGATGTTTAATAAATATTTGTTGATTGCATTATTGAAATATCAGCCTCACATATTATATATCACAAAAAGTTTCTTCTCATATTTATACTTAGCTCTTACTTTCATTCTTATCAACACACACACACACACAACACAGTCACAATGAACAGTTATTCTGCTCTCTAGATAAAAAATTTTCTAGCTTGTGAAGGAGTCCCAAGAGATAAAATGCAATGACTACAAATACAACAAAGTTCCCAGAGGAACTTTTGACTCAATTTTCTGAGAGTGGCAGAGAAAAAAGAACAGAGGTCTGTCAAGTTCCAGAAAAGAACCATCCCAGCCAATCCCTGGAGAAATGCTGAGAGAATGGGCATTACTTTTGCAGCTTTTGAAGCCCTCCTTTCCCAATCTACTACAGTTGGCACTGCCCATTTAACTGCACGGTGACCTGCTTTGAAGGAAGAAATGCGGGGAAGGTGAATGCCAGCTTGAAGTTCCCAGACATAGGGTTCATATGGACCCGATCAAAAAGGAAAGACATCATTTCAGGTTTGAGGGACTACTGCTGAGCTACTGAGACTAGTGTCCAAAAGAACGGTGGATTTAAATAGCACAAGTTATACTTTTATTCTGCCATCTTTGCAGAGGGATTAATTTTGGAACTGTTCAACAGATTTCACATCTTATAGCTTCTTACAGTATTTTACAAGCAGATTTAATGCTTCTTAGAGGGCCCTAGAATCTTGCATATCCAGATACACAGTCATTCTGATGAAGTAAAATGATGCATTTATATAATGTTAAATAATGAAAAAATTATAGAAATTTCCTAAAGTGTATTAAAACCACATAAGAACCTTTTAATCAAATACATAGTATTACTAGGTCTTCTATTTTATTAATAAGAACTATTGATCATCTAATATTTAACAAAATTAATAACTCCTCTGAGTAATTAAATAACTCAATGACTAAGAGTTCTAAAATTTAATATGCTTTATATGAAAAGTTAAAAAGATGCATATGCCCTGTCTCTTATACACATCTAGATGTGTATAAGAGACAGATACAGTATTGTAAAGTAAAATAAAATAAAATAAGGAAAAAAAAAAACAACAAAGTGTTACCAGTTTAAAGTTCAATTAGCAATGAATGAGAGCTCCTGTCACTCCTAAGCTTCTTGAACATTTTCCGTTGTCAGTTTTCTGGCATTTTAGACATTCTGATAGGTATGTAATGGCATAACAACATATCATTGTTGTTTTTAATTTGCATTTCCATTATATGATGTGGAGCATCTTTTCATATGGTCATCATCCATATATCTTATTTGGTGAGGTGTCTGTCAAGGCCTTTGGCCCATTATTTAATCAGGTTGCTCATTTTCTTACACAAAATCTACCATTATTTTCTACAAATTATTCTAAAATTGAGAAAATAGGAAGCTTATTGAAATATCTGACATTTGGTTTATGGTCATAGATGACAACCTAAATCTCTGTATTTCTCCATTCATACTCTTTAAATACTGAATTAACCCAAATTTTAAAATATTAAAATTCAGTGGTAAAGTTAGTCATAAATTAGTTTTCACACACTTTTCATTCCCTCAAAAAATATATTACTATTCCTAAAATGCACCATGTACAGGCAAAATATAGGTGAGATTGAGTATATATCTGTGAGAATGAAACGGAACAAAGTGATTTATTAGTGGTGATATTGATTAGTAATTTGAAATTTTATTGCCATTCGGCAGATATATTTGGGCTGAAGCCATATTCTCCAGGTAAATAAAGATCTATGCCTTAAGGCTGTGCCTCTCTGCTCTGATGGCTTCCTAAAATTTCTCATTTTATAACTGGCCCTTTATCATTAATGCCAGCATACCAAACCAGGATCTGAGTCTCATGAGACTTGGAGACATCTCACACTCATTCTACAACAATCTTTCACAGTGAGACCATATGGATTGCATGCATTAAATAAGACAATTTAAACCAATGGTTGTTAAAATGAGTTAAAGGTACTGGTTGAAGTCCTTGGATAAGAGACTGCCTCAAAAAAAAAAAAAAAATGTGTAGTAAAAAGGAAACGACTAGCTTATGTTTACTGTCAAGATGGTAAGATAGCATTGTTCCTCCTTTCTTGCCAAAAATCTATCTTCAGACAGAAAATAACTAACTCTGAGAAATCGGCAGGGGAACTGAGAGCAGACATTAACCCTTGTGGATGTAGCCTGAGTTAGAAGGTGGCAATGGTAGTGTATTGAAGGAAACATGAATTCTGTTCATGTTCTAATTGCCATGTGACTACCACTGCCTGCCTTTTACAGAGACGGCAGAAGGAACCAGATTACAGATTTTTGTGGAATTTAGGATCCTAAAACAGCCCTAACAGAATGAGAAACTGATGAAAATATTTTTGACTGGCAACTTGGCAATGATTAGTGAAAACTAGTCCAACTCCACCATGCCAAATTACTAAGGTAGGTAAATGACAAACTGGAAAGAAAGCCACTATCGGGGGCTGACTTTTAAGAGTTTACAGATGATGCATCCCTCTGGCTGTGACAGAGTAACACAGGCAAAACTTATCCCTCACCCTTTCTCCTTAAACCAAAATAAATAAACTGGAGAAAATATATGAGTATACAAACAACTGGTTTCCAGACATTTCAAAATGAGAAAGTGATCCCTGAAAGAAAAGAAACAAACAAGGTGAGTCCTACAATTGCACGAGCTTATGTCCTATGGACTCCCTATGGAGAGAGTTTCTAGGAAGTGCTGGGAGGTGCAACTAAAAGAACCCAGAAGACTATGCTGAGGAGATAAATTTGCGGAGGCCTAAGCAGCTAGAGTTTCTGGGAGAGTCCAAGAGAGAACAGAGCTGAAAAGAGAAAGGGCTCTGGACACCTGCAGAAGGTTCCCTTCAAGTCTTTAACTGAGTACTTATTTTACTGAATTCTTTTAACAATTACCAAGGTCGGAGAAAGAAACAAGAGAAAGGATCAGTGGAACAATAACTAGAGTTCACTCAAAGCCTGGAGCAAATTGTGTTTCCACTGTGCCAAGTCGCTTCAGCTGTGTTAGACTGTTTGCACACCTATGGACTTGTAGCCCACCAGGTTCCTCTGTCCATGGGATTCTCCAGGCAAAAATACTGAAGTGGAATAGGTTGCCATACCCACCTCCAGGGAATCTTACTCACCATCTCTTCCATCTGCTGCATTTCAGGTGAGTTCTTTATCACTAGAGCCATCTGGGAAGCCACTAGCCAGAGTCAAAAGACACCCAAGAAAAATGAAAAATAAATGCCCACAAGAAGACTTGCACTCAAGTATTTATGGCAGCTTTTTCACCCCCCTCTATATAGCCCCAAACGGGAAAGAACCCAATATCTACCCATGGATGAATAGAAAAAAACTGTAATGCATACATAAAGCTGCATACTACAGAACCATAAAAATGAACAAAGTATTAATATATAATATAAGATGAATAAAACTTAAAGGTATGATCCTGAGTGAAAGAAGCCAGACCAGAGTGCATACTCCGTGATTCCACTAAAATCAACTTCCAGTAAATGCAAACTAATCTACACTTACAGAAAATAATCATTGGTTGTCTGAAGCATGGGTTTTGAAAAAGAGAAGAATTATGTAAGCTCATTAGGAAACAGACAGTGATGGAAATTTTCCTTATCCTAGTTTTATAGATATGTTTAGTTGATTATATGCATTAATATTCACTAATGTTAGTATTTATTTTAAATGTATACAGTTTATTTTACATTATTTGTTTCTTCTTTTTACAGTTTCATTAGTTATACCAAACTTATATCTCAAACGGGGCTTCCCTGGTGGCTCAGACAGTAAAGAATCCACTTGCAATGCAGGAGACCAGGGTTCAATCCCTGGGGTGGGAGGATACCCTGGAGAAGGAAATGGTTGCCCACTCCAGTATTCTTGCCTGAAGAATCCCCTGGACAGAGGAGATTGGCAGGCTACAGTCCATGGGGTCGCAAAAAGTCTATAAAATACAATACATGCAATGGAGAAAGGCTATATTTTCTTTTGCATCTACCTGTAAACAGCTGGTAAAATGGTTATTATTTTATTAGTACAGTAGTTGCTACCACACTGATAATATTTACTTATCAATTTTTATTCACAGATGTATTACAATGTATCTTTCTTTATGAGAGTCTAGAATCAATCGGTACAACAAGCACCATTACTGACAAGATAGAAAATATAAGATTTAACCTGCTAGTAATGAGATTTCATAAGCATATTTAATTCACAAACATGAATTTCAGAAAAAAGAATATTTCTTTCTAATAGTTTTATGAAAAAAATTTTTTTCTAAATAGCTTCTTTTCATGTGCTCAGTAGCTCAGTTGTGCCAACTCTTTGCAACCCCTTGGACTGCAGCTTGTCAGGCTTCACTGTCCATGGAATTTTCCAAGCAAGAATACAGAAGTGGCTTATCATTTCTTACTCCAGTGGATCTTCCCGACCTAGGGATTGAACCCATATCTCCTGGGACTCTTGCATTGGCCGGCAGATTCTTTACCATCGAGTCACCTGGAAAGACCCTTTCTTAATAATTAAATTTATTTATTTTTAATTGATTGATGATTGTTTTTAATATTGGTTTGACTTCTGTCATACATCAACATGAATTAACCATAGGTGTACATATGTCCCCTCTCTCTTGAAACTCCCTCTGAAAAGATCCTTTGAATCATGTATTTGTCATTAACAACATCCTTTACAAAATAAAGATTTTGCTTTGTTTTCCACTTAGAAAATGTACTGGCAACTCCTCTGTTAATATTGCTCTAACTCTGGAAAGATAGCATTTTTTAAATTAAATAATTTTTTGCTGACAGCAGCATATGCAATTCCACTTTAAACAATTATTTTGCTGGCTAATACTTTACTTTTAACCAAAATGTAGCAGCTTGATAAGTCATAAGTAAATATGAGTACAAGCTATGATTTTATTTGAATTTAATTTCTCTTCACAGAATTTTTTAAGGAAGTTATTTTTCTTTGCTCATATTATTATTATATCATGAATTTTAATATTAGTGTCCCTGATTAGGCAAAGCTTCCAAATTAATTAAATAACTTGCATAAAAGTATATGACTAATTAGACTATTCATATTTTTACTAGGATTCAGACAAAATAAAAAGAGGAAAGTAACAGATATTTAGGAGCATTCAAAATTGGATAATTTGTTGCATATCAGAAGAAGCAAAATTTTAACTCTCTTACTTCTACTTTCAAATAACTAGAACTCTTTCTAAATCATCAGAGTGAAAATTCAAAGTTAGGTTTTTCCGTAAAGCAGCATGGAAAAGCAGACAAACACAGATTGCAGTGATTGCAGTGTCATCAATTTAAGAGAATACAAGTTGTTTTCTTTACTGTGGGGTGAATTTATTAAGCATAAAATTCATATTTTTAGCTTCATGGCAACTTCACTGACAATATTTGATTACATGTCACTATGTACCAATGCTTCTTCCCTAATTCATATTTTACCTTTGTAATTGATTTAGGTCAATGAGGTATCTCTCAAAGGAAACCAGAGCCAAACAGACTTGTTTGAGAATATCCACAAATCCATTCTACTTGTTAGGGGTCTTCCGTTTGCCACAGATTTTATCAGTTTTCCCTCATCGCAGAATTGTAGCGTGATTCTGCATTCTACAGCTCCATCTTGTGTCAAGCAGTGATTGAAAATGATTTCTTTTTTTTTCTGAGCTGGGTAATTATATTTCTGCTCTTTGAGAACACTGAATGATGACAAGGTGGGCTAAATGTAAGTGCTTGGACAAATATTCTGAACAAGTGTTAATAACAGCCAGATGGGAGCTGCAACTAATATGCGAGGAATGTGCTGCTCCTTCAATCAAGCTCACTGGAAAAGGGCTTCTCAGTGCAGAACCAGCATAACCTTTCCTGGCTTCTTACCTCCCCATTCACATGTGACAAGTGCCATCAGCAGTGCGTTACACTGGCCAACTGCTGTACTCTGCAGCTGTGGACATAGCACTCATTCTTTCTCTTTTTATTCCTTCCTTGAAAACAAAACTGGTTTTGTAATCAGCATGTCCATCTTTCAGTGTGGCCAGTTTTTTTGTATAAAACACACCAGTTAGTTTGAGAAAATATTATTCTGAGATTATTAATATTTATTTATTTATATTTTTGCCAGTGTTTTTACCATTTAAAAATTTTAAAAAGTCTGTACAGTTTAAGAAACTTATCTTGAAAGTCCTTAAAACAGGGCTACTACAGAGAAAAGCTGAAAGCACAGACTTTTGTCAATAGAGCATGAAGGTGACTAAAAAAATGACCTCAATCCAGCACTTTGAGCTTTCCAACTGCCATAGCAATAGAAACTGCTATAGGAAAATTGTATGCTCTTCCCTTAATATTTCAGCTTTCCTTTAATTGCATGTTATTGCATTTGGGTTCCTTAAAAAGTTATTAACTGACAATTATATATCTATTGAATGAGCTGAGTTTTTAATAAGAATAATGTAACTATATTTTTAGCAGTTAAAATATGAACAATGTTGATACAAAAAACTTGAATAAGTTTTGTACTATTTAAAACACATTCTGAATATTAGACTTTTTAATATAAAGATTATTTCACATAGCTAATATCAACTGGTAGGGAGAAAAAAAGTCATTCTAACAAAATTGAATTGCATTTGTCAAGCAGACAGTGCTATTATTTAAATTTGCTGTGTGTCTTATTTGGGAAGACATCTAATGGTTTTAATTTCTGAGAGGATAATGGATTAACCCAGATAAAAATATTGTTCATTGTATATTTTTGTACTTCAAATCCAAGATATATTAAAAATTAACTCTTGGTTTATCAGTATTTCCCATTCATTTATTCCCCTTTTCATTCTTTCACTGAAAAATTAAAAAACACTGTGTTGTTCATGGGTTGTGATGTGGGTATACGGATGTGTATGTTTGTCTATGATTGTGTGATTCTATTGAAGAGATGATAAATACTTTATTCTCAGTGATAAATCATTATCTTTACCAACAGCATTGTGAATGACTATTTATAACTTTGACACGAACTACTCAATGAACACCTCGAAAGTTCAGTGTTTCATTATACCAGTCTCATTGCTTAGAAATAAATTCTGATAAATATTGCTTATACTATTAATAATTTTACTTACAGAAGATTTATCATTGTTTAAAATACTAACGAAAAATTTTAAATGTATTATATGCCATATTCTATGTAAGGGTTACTTAGTAATAGTGTTAAGACAATGACATAGTTTAGTGATTTATTTCTTAAAATTTGTCTCATCTGTGGGCAAAGAAATCAGAGCAACTCACATTAAATTAGAGTACTAAATGATCACATTAAATGGTAAAACAGAACAGACATTATTTCTTCAAAGAATGATTTAGTAATCAAGAATTACCAACAAATGAAATGTAGTTTAAATTTGTGAAAGAAAAAAAAAGGTTTAATCTTCCTCTTTAGGAATACATGCCTTATTTTGGGTGTATGTATGTTTCTCACTTTTAAGTCGGCCATTCATTTATAGGAACTTTACAATGGCAACCATATCAAAAAATTTATGAACAATTTTGAAGTGTGAAGAAAATGGCATCAACTACTAAAAACTTTGAAAATGAGTCTAGGCAGCAATACAGATGAAAAAACATAAATTACAAGAGGGAAAAAGTGGAGCAGAGTCTGCTCTATATAATATGAAAAGAGCTTGTGAAATCAGTACCTGACTCTACTTAAACCAATCCCCTGAAAATGACCCCATCCTTTTTCACATCTAGATGGGCTCTTACTAATATTTGCTAGTAATGTTGATATTGCTCATTAAATTTGATCTTCGCCTTCAAATGTCACAGAGATAGTAAGGTAAGGTGTAAGGTGAAGTCGCTCAGTCGTGTCCGACTCTTTGCGACCCTGTGGACTGTAAGCTACTAGGCTTCTCCGTCCATGGGATTCTCCAGGCAAGAATACTTGAGTGGATTGCCATTTCCTTCTCCAAGGGATCTTCCCAACCCAGGGACTGAACCCGGGTCTCCCACATTGGAGGCAGATGCTTTAACCTCTGAGCCACCAGGGGTAGGTGCAGAGATAGTAACACAAGTATAAAAAGCACAAAGAACAAAACATTGTATTCTGACATTTTGCACTCAAACCATTCTTGCTTTTGGATCTAAGAAAGAACAACAAACTAAGTAAACAAATATTACCAAAAGATCTGTAACCACTGGAATGAGCACAGTAGGGACACACTGACTCTTCGTAAAGCATGCTGTACTTTCCTTAGGGCTGCTATTTTGATGAGACTAAACTCATCCGAACCTTCTTGTATTATGTTCAAGGAGGAAAATGCATAATAATCTGTTTCTTCCTTTTATTTCTCTACTATTCTGAAATACTTATGGTTTCTCATCTGGAATCTATCATTTTAAATTTTATTAATTTCATAGAGATATAATTGGAAAAGAGAGTGCAGTCCATAACACACTCAACAAATTCACAGTGACTCCACAGTGCCCATAACTCACATCCAACATTTGTCACCATTCTCCCTCAGTACAATAATTTTTTAATTATTATATTTCAAATAACACATCTTAGTGCCTGCTATGTTTTAGAAACATTGTAAGAAACTTTCAAAATAAATGAGTGTGTAATATACCTTCTATATCCAAGAACCCACACTCTAGATGGTAAAAGTTGAACACACATACATGGACTTACCCAGTAACTCAGTGTCAAAGAACCTGCCTGCCAATGCAGGAGACATGGGTTCTACTCCTAGGTTAGGAAGATCCCCTGAAGAAGGAAATGGCACCCATTCCTGTATTTTTGACTTGGAAACATGGAGAGATGAATCTGGTGGGCTACAATTCATGGGGTTGCAAAAGAGTCAGATACAACTTAGCGACTAAACAACAGACACACACACACACACACAGATATTTGGTGATTTGTTAAATAGTTTAGTAGCCTCAGAAAATAAACAGAGGCCTAGATGAGAAAATCCAGAAAGGCTAAACTATAGAGATGTGATTATGCTAGGTTCTTTATCTTCTGTGCCTTTTGGTAGCAAAGAATCACTTTCTATTGATAACCTTATTTTTATATTCAAAGCACCTTTAAATAAATTCTTAGTTTAAAAAAATATGATTTTATATTCATTTAGAGGCTGTAGGACTTAACTACCCTTTTCAGTTTTCTCTAGAAATGTTGCTATGTGGGTTGTAAAACTTTCTTAAGATAAACAACTGCTGATTCATTTAACTCTTTAAATAAAGTCAGTCTTTAACCTTTCTCTTACATAAAAGATAGACTTCCCTCAGTATTGAGTAAAACTGTTATTCCACTTGGACATTTTAGGTTCTTACTGCTTTCTAAAAAGTAATAATGGTATAATAAGATAAAATTGCTTTGTTTTATCAGATATATAGATAAATTTATATAGATATCAGCTATATCTGCTTTTTTTCTAAAAAATGACTTAATACTTCAGTTATATATTCTGAAAAAAGATCATCTATCCAGGATAACATTTTAAAAGATTTGTTAGTAAGAACAATAATTTGCAGCATAAGCTTAGCTTTGACAAAATATGGAACTTGACCTTAACTGAAATCATACTATTTGATTTGAAATATGAAATTTTAAATAAAAAGTTACATTTTAGAATTATGTAGTTTTTGTTCCTTTTCCACTGGAGAATTTTATGACTGTCCAGGAGGTTAATTCCATTCCCCCTGCACATTCCAACAGGATCTAAAATACAAAAGGAGTTCAGGGTTTCTTGATTGAATGAAAGAAATATATCTGTGATCTGTAGTTATTTTTATTTTTAAATTAATAGACTTTGCTTTTTGAGAATTTTTAGGTTTATAAAAGACTTGACCATAAAGTATAAAAATCTCCATGTACTCCAGCCTCTTGTCTCCCATCCCCAGTTTCCCCTATTATCAATTTTTAATGTGGTATATTTGTTAAAATTGAAGAGTCAGTATTGAAATATTGTTAAGTAAAGCCATAGTTTACCTTGGATTCACTTTTTGTATTATACATCCTATGGATTTTGAAAAATGTGCAATGGCATGTATCTACAATTATGATATTATGCAGAATATTTTTACTGCTGTAAAAGTCACCTGTACTCCAACCTATTCGTCTTTTTCTCCCTACCCTTACCACCTGGCAACCAATGATTTTTCTAATTGTATCTGTAGTTTTGCCTTTTCAAGAATGTCATATAGTTGGAATTATATAGTATGTAGACTTTTAAATTGCTTTTTCTTTCTGTTAGCAATGCACATTTAAGTTTCTTCCTTTTGTGTTGTGTGGCTTGAAATTGTCCTCTTTTTATTGTTAAGTATCCATTCTGCTGAATGGATATACCATTGTTTGTTATCTATTTATCTGCTGAAGGAGATCTTGATCGCTTTTAGTTTCATGTGATTACAGATAAGGCTGTTATTAATAAAAATATTCATGTCCAGCTTTGTGTGGATGTAAGTTTTCAGCTCATTTCAGTAAATACCAAAGAGCAAAACTGCTAAATCATATGGTAAGTAAATGTTTAGCTTTGTAAGAAACTTCCAAACTGTCTTTCAAAGTTACTGCACCATTCTGCATTTCCTTCCAATTCACTTCTGTCTCTTTTATTGATAGAGAAATAGAGTTAAGGGACTAGATCTGATAGACAGAGTGCCTGATAAACTATGGACAGAGGTTCGTGACATTGTACAAGACACAGGGATCAAGACCATCCCCATGGAAAAGAAATGCAGAAAAGCAAAATGGCTGTCTAGGGAGGCCTTACAAACAGCTGTGAAAAGAAGAGAAGTTAAAAGCAAAGGAGAAAAGGAAAGATATAAANATGGACAGAGGTTCGTGACATTGTACAAGACACAGGGATCAAGACCATCCCCATGGAAAAGAAATGCAGAAAAGCAAAATGGCTGTCTAGGGAGGCCTTACAAACAGCTGTGAAAAGAAGAGAAGTTAAAAGCAAAGGAGAAAAGGAAAGATATAAATACCCGAATGCAGAGTTCCAAAGGATAGCAAGAAGAGAATAGAAAGATCAATGCAAAGAAATAGAGGAAAACAACAGAATAGGAAAGACTAGAGATCTCTTCAAGAAAATTAGAGATACCAAGGAAACATTTCACATGAAGATAGGCTCGAGAAAGTACAGAAATGGTATGGAACCAACAGAAGCAGAAGATATTAAGAAGAGGTGGCAAGAATATATAGAAGAATTGTCCAAAAAAGATCTTCATGACCCAGATAATCACGATGGTGTGATCACTCATCTAGAGCCAGACATCCTGGAATGTGAAGTCAAGTGGGCCTAAGAAAGCATCACTATGAGCAAAGTGAATGGAGGTGACAGAATTCCAGTAGAGCTATTTCAAATCCTGAAAGATGATGCTGTGAAAGTGCTGCACTCAATATGCCAGCAAATTTGGAAAACTCAGCTGTTGCCAGAGGACTGGAAAAGGTCAGTTTTCATTCCAATCTCAAAGAAAGGCAATGCCAAAGAATGCTCAAACTACCACACAATTGCACTCATCTCACAGGCTAGTAAAGTAATGCTCAAAATTCTCCAAGCCAGGCTTCAGCAATATGTGAGCCATGAACTTCCAGATGTTCAAGCTGGTTTTCGAATAGGCAGAAGAACCAGAGATCAAATTGCCAACATCTGCTGGATCATCAAAAAAGCAAGAGAGCTCCAGAAAAAACATCTATTTCTGTTTTATTGACTATAGCAAAGCCTTTGACTATGTGGGTCACAATAAACTGTGGAAAATTCTGAAAGAGATGGGAATACCAGATCACCTGACCTGCCTCTTGAGAAATCTATATGCAGGTCAGGAAGTAACAGTTAGAACTGGACATGGAACAACAGACTCGTTCCACATAGGAAAAGGAGTATGTCAAGGCTATATCGTCACCCTGCTTATTTAACTTATATGCAGAGTACATCATGAGAAACGCTGGACTGGAAGAAGCACAAGCTGGAATCAAGATTGCTGGGAGAAATATCAATAACCTCAGATATGCAGATAACACCACCCATATGGCAGAAAGTGAAGAGGAACTAAAAAGCCTCTTGATGAAAGTGAAAGAGGAGAGTGAAAAAGTTGGCTTAAAGTTCAACATTCAGAAAATGAAGATCATGGCATCTGGTCACACCACTTCATGGAAAATAGATAGGGAAACAGTGGATGACTTTATTTTTCTGGGCTCCAAAATCACTGCAGATGGTGACTGCAGCCATGAAATTAAAAGACACTTACTCCTTAGAAGGAAAGTTATGCCCAACCTAGATAGTATATTCAAAAGCAGAGACATTACTTTGCAAACAAAGGTCCATCTAGTCAAGGCTTGGTTTTCCCAGTAGTCATGTATGGATGTGAGAGTTGAACTGTGAAGAAAGCTGAGTGCCGAAGAATTGATGTTTTTGAATTGTGGTGTTGGAGAAGACTCTAGCGAGTCCCTTGAACTGCAAAGAAATCCAACCAGCCCATCCTAAAGGAGATCAGTGTTGGGTGTTCTTTGGAAGGACTGATGCTAAAGCTGAAACTCCAATACTTTGGCCACCTCATGTGAAGAGTTGACTTATTGGAAAAGACTGTGATGCTGGGAGGGATTGGGGGTAGGAGGAGTAGGGGACGGTAGAGGATGAGATGGCTGGATGGCATCACCAACTCGATGGACCTGAGTTTGTGTAAATTCTGGGAGTTGGTGATGGACAGGGAGGCCTGGCGTGCTGCAATTCATGGGGTCACAAAGAGTCGGACATGACTCAGCGACTGAACTGAACTGAACTGATTTATATATACATAAAGAAGCATCCCTAGTGACTAAGACGGTAAAGAATTCACCTGCAATGCAAGATAGCTGGGTTTGATCCCTAGGTCAGAAAGATCCCCTCAAGAAGGGAATGGTTAACCCACTCCAATTTTATTGCCTGGTGAATCTCATGGACAGCAGAGCCTGGCAGACCACAGTCCATGAAGTCACAAAAAGTCAGACATGACACTGAGCAACTAAGCACATTCGTTTGTATATTGGATGCAACTACTCACAAACTAATCTACATTGTTTATATATTTATTTTCTTTATTATATTTTTATTATATAGATATGTTTATAAAACCTTGGGGAGAAGGCAATGGCACCCCACTCCAGTACTCTTGCCTGGAAAATCCCATGGACGGAGGAGCCTGGTGTGCTGCAGTCCATGGGGTCGCTGAGAGTTGGACACGACTCAGTGACTTCATTTTCACTTTTCACTTTCATGCATTGGAGAAGGAAATGGCAACCCACTCCAGGGTTCTTGCCTGGAGAATCCCAGGGACAGCAGAGCCTGGTGGGCTGCCGTCTATGGGGTCGCACAGAGTCGGACACGACTGAAGCGACTTAGCAGCAGCAGCAGCAGCATAAAACCTTGGTCAGATTAGAATTCCTTTCTCTTTCCCATAGAACTTTTCTATATATAAGAAAATACCAATGACAATGCTTCCTAAATAATATATTCTAGAAATCATTTAGCTTCTCACAAAGACAGTGCAAACTAATTTTTCATATGTTCTAATAGTACATTTTTGGTTTTAGTTTCCTTTTTGTTAACATTAAGGGAAACTTCAAAAATCCAATTTATTTTATGTTATTTGCAAGTTGACAAATGAAATGTGTTTCCAAACTAATCACATTTCATTTATACTTCAAGGAAAAAGTGTTCTAATTTTTTTGGAGCTCAGTAATTTGTTATAATTGAAACAAAAATGTGTAGCAATAATCTCAGCTTTTTCTTTGAAGTTAGATAAATACATGTATGTATATAGAAAACATTTTTAAAGAAAACACAGAGGAAGTCAGAAATTATGACATTGTAATAATATATCTTTTACAAATTTTGAAGAAAATGCACTAAATGTCCTAAATCTTCTAAATCCAAGTTTTCATAGAAGAGTAACACTTCATTGTAGTGCCTATGGAAAGAAGTAGACATGTGATGATATTGCCAGGGAGAATCTCTCTTAGAATTGTAAAGTATTCTGCATATTCACAGTTTAATATTGCCATGTGGTATAAAATTTCACATACAGCTTGCATTAAGGGCTTTATTGAACTCCAACTAGAGATAATACCACCCTCAGTGATAGACTGAGGGTGAAGAAAGGCAAATAAGAATTGTACAACTATCTAAGAAATAGACTTATAAAAACAGGATCCTCAATTATCAAAAGGAATAAATTTTGAATTTTAAGCAAAGAACATATAACTTGGAATTTCTATTATAAAACATCATATACTAGTCATTTCAAGCCACCTTACAAAATATCATAGACAGGGTAAGTTAAACAATAGACATTTGTTTCTCATAGTTCTGGAAGCTGGAAAGTCCATAATCAAGGTTCTGGCAAAATGAAGTTCATTCTGAGGCCTCTTCTCTCTTGCTTTGCAGGCAGTCTCCATCTTACTCACATGAGCTCACATGACCTCTGTATATACCTGGAGAAACAGCTTTCTGGTGTTTCTTATAAGGACAGTAATCCTGTCAGATCAGGGCCCCACCCATGTGACTTAATGTAACCTTAATTATGGCAGCTGGAGAGGGTGTGGAGAAAAGGGAATACTCTTGCACTGTCCATGGGAATGTAAATTGATACAGCCACTATGGAAGACAATATGCAGATTGCTTAAAAAACTAGGAATAAAACGACCATATGACCCAACAACCTCCTAGGCATATAACCAGAAAACCAAAATTTAAAAAGACACATTGCTAATTGTACCACTATTTACAATAGCTAGAACATGGAACCAACCTAAATGTCCATCAACGGATGAATGAATAAAGAAGTTTTGGTACATATACACAATAGAATACTACTCAGCCATAAAAAGGAATGCATTTGAATTAGTTCTAATGAGGTGTATGAACCCAGAACCTATTATACAGAGTGAAGTAAGTCAGAAAGAGAAAGTTAAGTATCATATTCTAATGCATATAGAAGGAATCTAGAAAAATGGTATTGAATATTTCATTTACAGGGCAGCAATGGAGAAACAGACTATAGACTTATGAACATGGGGAGAGGGGAGGAGAGGGTGAGATGTAAGGAAAGAGTAACATGGAAATTTGATTACCATATGTAAAACAGATGGCCAACAGGAATTTACTGTATGTCTCTGGAAGCTCAAACAGGGGCTCTGTATCAACCTAGAGGGATGGGATAGGGTGGAAGATGAGAGGGAGGTTCAAAAGGGAGGGGTTAGATGTATACCTATGGGTGATTCATGTTGAGGATTGACAGAAAACAACAAGATTCAGTAAAGCAATTATCCTTCAATAAAAATATTAATTAATTTAAAAAACTCATTAAAAAAATGAAGATTATGGCTTCCAGTCCCATTCAGTTCAGTTCAGTCTCTCAGTCTTGTCCGACTCTTTGTGACCCCATGAATCACAGCATGCCAGGCCTCCCTGTCCATCACCAACTCCCGGAGTTCACTCAAATTCATGTCCATCAAGTCAGTGATGCCATCCAACCATCTCATCCTCTGTCGTCCCCTTCTCCTCCTGCCCCCAATCCCTCCCAGCATCAGAGTCTTTTCCAATGAGTCAACTCTTCGCATGAGGTGGCCAAAGTACTGGAGTTTCAGCTTTAGCATCATTCCTTCCAAAGAAATCCCAGGGCTGATCTCCTTCAATATAGACTGGTTGGATCTCCTTGCAGCCCAAGGGACTCTCAAGAGTCTTCTCCAACATGACAGTTCAAGCATCAGTTCTTCAGTGCTCAGCTTTCTTCACCATCCAACTCTCACATCCATACATGAATACTGGAAAAACAGTAGCCTTGACTAGACAGACCTTTGTTGGCAAAGTAATATCTGTGCTTTCCTTTTTTTTTAATTTAATTTTTTATTTTATTTTTACATTACAATACTGTATTGGTTTTGCCATACATTGACATGAATCCGCCACTGGTGTACATGAGTTCCCAATCCTGAACCCCCCTCCTACCACCCTCCCCATATCATCTCTCTGGGTCATCCCAGTGCACCAGCCCCAAGCATCCTGTATCCTGTGTCAAACCTAGACTGGTTATTCATTTCTTACATGATAGTATGCCAGGGCAAGTAAGTAGACATGGCGAGCCTCCATGCCCCAGATGGGAATTCAGCCAGAAAATAGAGTAAGAAAAGACATGGGGGAAACCAGTCCAGTGACTTGCCCATTCTCTATTGTTGTAAAGGTTTTTTATACCTTTTTTTGAACATAGAGATCAATGGATAATATAAAATTATGCAGTGTCAACAGCCCTGACTCTTATCGAGACCAGGCTTTCTCTCTGCATACTTAGTCGTATACACAAGTCTTAGGTGATTTACAACATTTTATGGCCAGACAGCCAATTGACATTTTACGGCCCTTTTCTGATAAGGGTTTGTCAACCAGAAGACTTATTTGTCTTAAAAGTGTTGTTCTTCCCAAAGTCTGGGGCCACTCTCAGAAAGCACTAAATAAAGTTACATTCTTACATAGCAAGGATACAACAATTTATAACAAGTAAAAGGAGTACAGTGATTTATAACAATGAGAAAAGTAATTAACTCAAAAGTCTAGTGTTGCAAACATCAAAACTACTATATTCCTTTTTCTATAACCCAGTTACATTGATTAATATCCTTCAGGTGCCTAAAAGATAAAGAATATGGAGGCCTGGCAGCAGTCACTGAGTCAACAGTGAAACCCGTCACCAATATAATTTTTAGCTCTTTAGAAAAGGCTCTGTAAGATGTTTTAAGCTTTTTGCCTCTTGTGGTCGGGGGGCTGTAAGCAATTCACAAATTGTAAAAGTCCGGGGGAACCTGTCAGGCAAGTTAGAGAGCCATCAAAGGGGTTTGAGCTGAAATATTCCTTTCACATGCAGGAGACTGAAGCCCTGAATTAACTTTTTTTCCAGAGAATGTCAAAAGAGTGGAAAGTACAGTACAATAAAGCAAGCAGACTCTGGTTTTTTGGGGGTAGATGTTCAAGAAAACCCAGGGGGAACCCTTGAAGCCAGATCACACCTTTGCATTTTGTCGGGAATTCCTTCCTCATGACCTTTGCCACAGGCGGGATTCCTCACACTAGCTCCCGGCAATAGTATACATGTTTCAATGCCATTCTACCAAATCATCTCACCCTCTCCCTCTCCCACAGAGTCCAAAAATCTGTTCTATACATCTGTGTCTCCTTTGCTGTCTCACATACAGGGTTATCATTACCATCTTTGTAAATTCCATATATATGTATTAGTATACTGTATTGGTGTTTTTCTTTCTGTCCCACTTCACTCTGTATAATCAGCTCCAGTTTCATCCACCTCATTAGAACTGATTCAAATGTATTCTTTTTAAAGGCTGAGTAATACTCCATTGTGTATATGTACCACAGTTTTCTTATCCATTCATCTGCTGATGGAGGTTGCTTCCATGTCCTGGCTATTATAAACAGTGCTGCAATGAACATTGGGGTACACATATTTCTTTCAATTCTGGTTTCCTTGGTGTGTATGACCAGCAGTGGGATTGCTGGGTCATAAGGCAGTTCTATTTCCAGTTTTTTAAGGAATCTTCACACTGTTCTCCATAGTGGCTGTACTAGTTTGCATTCCTACCAACAGTGTAGGAGGGTTCCCTTTTCTCCACACCCTCTCCAGCATTTATTGCTTGTAGACTTTTGGATCACAGCCATTCTGACTGGCATGAAATGGTACCTCATTGTAGTTTTGATTTGCATTTTTCTGATAATGAGTGATGTTGAGCATCTTTTCATGTGTTTGTTAGCCATCTGTATGTCTTCTTTGGAGAAATGTCTATTTAGTTCTTTGGCCCATTTTTTGATTGGGTCATTTATTTTTCTGGAATTTAGCTGCAGGAGTTGCTTGTATATTTTTGAGATTAGTTGTTTGTCAGTTGCTTCATTTGCTATTATTTTCTCCCATTCAGAAGGCTGTCTTTTCACTTGTGCAGAAGCTTTTAATTTTAATTAGATCCCATTTGTTTATTTTTGCTTTCATTTCCTGTATTCTGGGAGGTGGATCATAGAGGATCCTGCTGTGACTTACGTCAGAGAGTGTTTTGCCTATGTTTTCCTCTAGGAGTTTTATAGTTTCTGGTCTTATATTTAGATCTTTAATCCATTTTGAGTTTATTTCTGTGTATGATGACCAGTTTTCCCAGCACAACTTGTTAAAGAGATTGTCTTTAATCCATTGTATATTCTTGCCTCCTTTGTCAAAGATAAGGTGTCCATAGGTGTGTGGATTTATCTCTGGGCTTTCTATTTTGTTCCATTGATCTATATTTCTGTCTTTGTGCCAGTACCATACTGTCTTGATGACTGTGGCTTTGTAGTAGAGCCTGAAGTCAGGCAGGTTGATTCCTCCAGTTCCATTCTTCTTTATCAAGAATGCTTTGGTTATTTGAGGTTTTTTTGTATTTCCATACAAATTGTGAAATTATTTGTTCTAGTTCTGTGAAAAATACCGCTGGTAGCTTGATAGGGATTGCATTGAATCTATAGATTGCTTTGGGTAGTATACTCATTTTCACTATATTGATTCTTCCGATCCATGAACACGGTATATTTCTCCATCTATTAGTGTCCTCTTTGATTTCTTTCATCAGTGTTTTATAGTTTTCCATATATAGGTCTTTAGTTTCTTTAGGTAGATATATTCCTAAGTATTTTATTCTTTTCGTTGCAATGGTGAATGGAATTGTTTCCTTAATTTCTTTTTCTACTTTCTCATTATTAGTGTATAGGAATGCAAGGGATTTCTGTGTGTTGATTTTATATCCTGCAACTTTACTATATTCATTGATTAGCTCTAGTAATTTTCTGGTGGAGTCTTTAGGATTTTCTATGTAGAGGATCATGTCATCTGCAAACAGTGAGAGTTTTACTTCTTCTTTTCCAATTTGGATTCCTTTTATTTCTTTTTCTGCCCTGATTGCTGTGGCCAAAACTTCCAGAACTATGTTGAATAGTAGCGGTGAAAGTGGGCACCCTTGTCTTGTTCCTGACTTTAGGGGAAATGGTTTCAGTTTTTCACCATTGAGGATAATGTTTGCTGTGGGTTTGTCATATATAGCTTTTATTATGTTGAGGTATGTTCCTTCTATTCCTGCTTTCTGGAGAGTTTTTATCATAAATGGATGTTGAATTTTGTCAAAGGCTTTCTCTGCATCTATTGTGATAATCATATGTCTTTTATTTTGTTAATGTGGTGAATTATATTGATTGATTTGTGGATATTGAAGAATTCTTGCATCCCTGGCATAAAGCCCACTTGGTCATGGTGTATGATCTTTTTAATGTGCTGTTGGATTCTGATTGCTAGAATTTTGTTAAGGAGTTTTGCATCTATGTTCATCAGTGATGTTGGCCTATAGTTTTCTTTTTTGTGGCATCTTTGTCAGGTTTTGGTATTAGGGTGATGGTGGCCTCATAGAATGAGTTTGGAAGTTTACCTTCCTCTGCAATTTTCTGGAAGAGTTTGAGTAGAATAGGTGTTAGCTCTTCTTGAAATTTTTGGTAGAATTCAGCTGTGAAGCCTTCTGGACCTGGGCTTTTGTTTGCTGGAAGATTTCTGATTACAGTTTCAATTTCCGTGCTTGTGATGGGTCTGTTCAGATTTTCTATCTCTTTCTGGATCATTTTGGGAAAATTGTACTTTTCTAAGAATTTGTACATTTCTCCCACAGTGTCCATTTTATTGGCATATAATTGCTGATAGTAGTCTCTTATGATCCTTTGTATTTCTGTGTTGTCTGTCGTGATTTCTCCATTTTCATTTCTAATTTTATTGATTTGATTTTTCTCCCTTTTTTTCTTGATGAGGCTGGCTAATGGTTTGTCAATTTTATTTATCCTTTCAAAGAACCAGCTTATGTATTTGTTGATTTTTCTATGGTCTCTTTTGTTTCTTTTGAATTTATTTCTGCCCTAATTTTTAAGATTTCTTTCCTTCTACTAACCCTGGGGTTCTCCATTTCTTCCTTTTCTAGTTGCTTTAGGTGTAGAGTTGTTATTTATTTGAATTTTTTCTTGTTTTTTAGGTATGCCTGTATTGCTATGAACTTTCCCCTTAGTACTGCTTTTATAGTGTCCCACAGGTTTTGGGTTATTGTGTTTTCATTTGAATTCATTTCTATGCATTTGAAAATGCATAGAAATGAAAATGAAAAGAATGAAATGAAATGAAAAGAATGAAATGAAATCATTTCATTGATTTCTTTTTTGATTTCTTCTGTGATTTGTTGGCTACTCAGAAGCATGTTGTTCAGCCTCATAGGTTGGAATTTTTAATAGTTTTTCTCCTGTAATTGAAATCTAATCTTAATGCATTATGGTCAGAGAAGATGCTTGGAATGATTTCAATTTTTTTGAATTTGTCACAGCTAGATTTATGGCCCAGGATGTGATCTATCCTGGAGAAGGTTCTGTGGGCACTTGAGAAAAAGGTGAAATTCATTGTTTTGGGGTGAAATGTCCTATAGATATCAATTAGGTCTAACTGGTCTTTTTCATCACTTTAAGTATGTCTTGCCATTCCCTCCTGGCCTGAAGAGTTTCTATTGAAAGATCAGCTGTTATCCTTATGGGAATCCCCTTGTGTGTTATTTGTTGTTTTTCCCTTGCTGCTTTTAATATTTGTTCTTTGTGTTTGATCTTTGTTAGTTTGATTAATATGTGTCTTGGGGTGTTTCACCTTGGGTTTATCCTTTTTAGGACTCTCTGGGTTTCTTGGACTTGAGTGATTTATTTCCTTCCCCATTTTAGGGAAGTTTTCATCTATTATCTCCTCAACATTTTGAAAGACCATGAGAATGGTCTTTCTTTTTGTCTTCTTCTTCTGGGACTCTATAATTTGAATGTTGGAGCATTTCATATTGTCCTGGAGNACTCTCTGGGTTTCTTGGACTTGAGTGATTTATTTCCTTCCCCATTTTAGGGAAGTTTTCATCTATTATCTCCTCAACATTTTGAAAGACCATGAGAATGGTCTTTCTTTTTGTCTTCTTCTTCTGGGACTCTATAATTTGAATGTTGGAGCATTTCATATTGTCCTGGAGGTCTCTGAGATTGTCCTCATTTCTTTTAATTCGTTTTTCTTTTTTCCTCTCTGATTCATTTATTTCTACCATTCTATCTTCTATTTCACTAATCCTGTCTTCTGCCTCTGATATTCTACTATTTGTTGCCTCCAGAGTGTTTCTGATCTCCTTTATTGCATTATTCATTATATATTGACTCTTTTTTATTTCTTCTAGGTCCTTGTTAAACCTTTCTTGCATCTTCTCCATCCTTGTCTCTGGGCTATTTATCTGTGATTCCATTTTGATTTCAAGATTTTGGATCATTTTCACTATCAATATTTGGAATTCCTTATCAGGTAGATTCCCTATCTCTTCCTCTTTTGTTTGGTTTGGTGGGCACTTATCCTGTTCCTTTACCTGCTGGGTATTCTTCTGTCTCTTCATCTTGGTTATATTGCTGAGTTTGGGGTGGCCTTTCTATATTTTGGGAATTTGTGGAGTTCTCTTTATTTTGGAGTTTCCTCACTGTGGGTGGAGTTGTATCAGTGGTTGTCAAGGTTTCTTGGTTAGGGAGGCTTGTGTTGGAGTTCTGGTGGGTGGAGCTGGATTTCTTCTCTCTGGAGTGCTATGAAGTATCCAGTAATGGGTTATGAGACATCAGTGGTTTTGGAGTAACTTTGAGCTGCTTGTATATTGAAGCTCAGGGGTGTGTTCCTGTGTTGCTGGAAAATTTGCGTGGTATGTTTTGCTCTGGAACTTGGTCCTTGGGTGGTGCTTGGTTCCAGTGTAGGTATGGAGGCGTTTGATGAGCTCCTATCGATTAATGTTCCCTGGAGTCAGGAGTTCTCTGATGTTCTCAGGATTTGGACTTAAGCCTCCTGCTTCCGGTTTTCAGTTTTATTTTTACAGTAGGCTCAAGACTTCTCCATCTATAAAGCACCGATGATAAAACATCTAGGTTAAAGATGAAAAGTTTCTCCACATTGAGGGACACCCAGAGAGGTTCACTGAGTTACATGGAGAAGAGAAGAGGGAGAGGGGAGTTAGAAGTGACTGGAATGAGGTGAGGTGGGATCAAAAGAGGAGAGAGCAAGCTAACCAGTAATCACTTCCTTATGTGCACTCCACAGTCTGGACCACTCAGAGGTGTTCAGAGTTATACAGGGAAGAGGAGAGGGAGGAAGTAGACAGAGGTGGCCAGGAGGATAAAAGAGGGAAATGAAAAGGAGAGAGACAGATCCAGCCAATAACCAGTTCCCTCAGTGTTCTCCACTGTCTGGAACACACAGAGATTCACAGAGTTGGGTAGAGAAGAGAAGGGGGAGGGAGGAGACAGAGGCAACCTGGTGGAGAAAAAGGAGAGTCCAAAGGAGGAGAGAGCAGTCAAGCCAGTAATCTTGCTCTCAAGTAAAAAAGGTTACTGAAGATTGGGTTTTTAAAGGTACAAAATTGATAACAAATACCAAAAAGCAAAGATTAAAAATCTAGAGGAGAGGTTGGATTTTCAAAAATACAATATTAAAGAAAAGAAGAAGAAGAAAGAAAAAAAAAGTCACAAGAATTATTAAAAAACAACAACCACAAAAAATATATATGGCATTTGCTTTAAAAATATGGTCTTTTTTTTTTTTTTAAATAATAGTAGGTTATAAAAATAAAAATTTGTTGGAGAAGACTCTTGATAGTCCCTTGGACTGCAAGGAGATCCAACCAGTCCATTCTGAAGGAGATCAACCCTGGGATTTCTTTGGAAGGAATGATGCTAAAGCTGAAACTCCAGTACTTTGGCCACCTCATGCGAAGAGTTGACTCATTGGAAAAGACTCTGATGCTGGGAGGGATTGGGGGCAGGAGGAAAAGGGGATGACCGAGGATGAGATGGCTGGATGGCATCACTGACTCGATGGATGTGAGTCTGAGTGAACTCCGAGAGATGGTAATGAACAGGGAGGCCTGGCGTGCTGCAATTCATGGGGTCACAAAGAGTCGGACACGACTGAGCGACTGAACTGAACTGAACTGAGAGGACTTAAAAATTAAAAAAATGTTAAAAAAAGAAGAAAAAACAAACAAACAAAAAAGAATGATCGTAAAAATAGTAAAGGTATCTCTGGGACTTTCTCTGGTGTTGTTGTGGGCAGTGTGGGGTCAGTTCATTTTCAGATAGTTCCTTGGTCCGGCTTATATTTCTCAAGATCTATAGACCTCTTCCTATGTAGTCAGTACTAACGACAGGGTTTTAATCTATTGCAGCTCTCACTTCCAAGGCAGTTCCCTCTGTTTTAGCTTCTTCTGTTTGCTGGTCTCTTCAGTGTCTGTTTTCCTCCCTGACACAAGGGGGCTGGTGGTGGACGCTTTTTTTTTTAGGCTCACTTGTTCAATTGTGCTGTGGGGAGGGATGTTGCAAACAGATAACACTGGCATGTGCTTGCAGTGTCTCAGCCACACTGGGCCTGCCCCTGCTCACAGCACACACTGCTCAGGCTCTAGGTTGCTCTGCTGGAAACCGTCTGAGGCCAGCCCTGGGCTGCATGCACCTCCCCCGGGCTAAGCTACTCAAGCTCAGGCACTCAGGTAGTCCTCAGAGGCACAGACTCGGTTGGGCCTGCGTTTTGTGCCCTTCCCAGGTCTGAGTAGCTTGGGTGTTTGGCAAGAGCGGTTGCTGTGACTTATCGCCTTTCCTGTCCCTGCTGCTGTTTTCTGAGAGTACAACTGGCACCTCTTCTTAAGTGGATGGTGACTGTCCAGAACCCCAAGAAGTCTTAATTAACAAAGAAGCTTGCTTGCAATTTGGTAGTTAATGTCTCTCTGGGGTTGCGATTGCCCCCTTCTGGCCCTTCCGGCTCTGGTTGCCTGTCACCGGAGGGGGATGGTCTGCAGCCAGCTAATTCTTTTCCATCCTTTGTTCTGTGTGCGGGTCCTGGCGGTGTCTTATGTTAGAGCTTTTAGCGTGGTAGCTATCCCACAGTCTGGTTTGCTAGCCCAAGTTAGTTCACTCTGGTCACACTTGGGGCATTCCAGCCCGATTCTTAAAAAGCACTGCAGCCCGCGCCTTCCTGCCCAGCCCCCTCTTGCTAGTGGTGGATGCAGACGTCTGTGCTGCTTCTTTGCTGGGGAAGTTACCTTTGGGCTCGTAATCTGTTGGTTTTCATTATTTATTTATTTTTACTCCCTGTTATGTTGCCCTCTGTGCTTCCAAGGCTCGCCATAGACTTGGCAGCGAGAGTGTTTCCTGGTGTGTTTGGAAACTTCTCTCTTCTTAAGACTCCCTTCCTGGAATGGAGCCCCCTCCTTGGGATGGAGCTCCCTCTCTAACTCTTTTGTCTCTTTTTTTGTCTTTTATATTTTTTTCTACCTGTTTTTGAAGACAATGATCTGCTTTTCTGGGTGCCTGATGTCCTCTGCCAGCATTCAGAAGTTGTTTTGTGGAATTTACTCAGTGCTGAAATGTTCTTTTGATGAATTTGTGAGGGAGAAAGTGGTCTCCCCGTCCTTATCCTCCACCATTTTAGGACTGCGTGTGTCTTTGCTTTTCCATATGCTATCTAGGTTGGTCATAACATTTCTTCCAAAGAGTAAGCATCTTTTAATTTCATGGCTGCAGTCACCATCTGCAGTGATTGTGGAGCCCAGAAAAATAAAGTCTGACACTGTTTCCACTGTTTCCTCATCTATTTCCCATTAAGTAATGGGACCAGATGCCAAGATCTTAATTTTCTGAATGTTGAGCTTTAAGCCAACTTTTTCACTTACGGACCTTAGTCGGCAAAGTAATGTCTCTGCTTTTGAAAATGCTATCTAGGTTGGACATAACTTTTCTTCCAAGGAGTAAGCGTCTTTTAATTTCATGGCTGCAGTCACCATCAGCAGTGATTTTGGAGCCTAAAAAAATAAAGTCTGGCACTGTTTCCACTGTTTCCCCATCTATTTCCCATGAAGTGATGGGACCAGATGCCATGATCTTCGTTTTCTGAATGTTGAGCTTTAAGCCAACTTTTTCGCTCTCCTCTTTCACTTTCATCAAGAGGCTTTTCAGCTCCTCTTCACTTTCTGCCATAAGGGTGGTGTCATCTGCATATCTGACGTTATTGATATTTCTCCCGGCAATCTTGATTCCAGCTTGTGTTTCTTCCAGTCCAGCGTTTCTCATGATGTACTCTGCATACAAGTTAAATAAGCAGGGTGACAATATACAGCCTTGACATACTCCTTTTCCTATTTGGAACCAGTCTGTTGTTCCATGTCCAGTTCTAACTGTTGCTTCCTGACCTGCATACAGATTTCTCAAGAGGCAGGTTAGGTGCCCCACTCCACTATCTTTCCCAAAATTACCATGTCAAAAAATACACAAAGACTAAGTACCATTCTATACTAGAAGATAATTTAAACCAGTAGTAATTTTCTCTTCAAGAAAATTAGAGATACCAAAGGAACATTTCATGCAAAGATGGGTACAATAAAGGAGAGAAACGGTATGGACCTAATAGAAGCAGAAGACACTAAGAAGAGGTGGCAAGAATACACAGAGAACGATACAAAAAAGATCTTCATGACCCAGATAACCATGATGGTGTGATCACTCACCTAGAGCCAGCCAGACATCCTGGAATGTGAAGTCAAGAGGGCTTTAGGAAGCATCACTACAAACAAAGTTAGTGGAAGTGATGGAATTCCAGTTGAGCTGTTTCAAATCCTAAAACATGATGTGGTGAAAGTGCTGCACTCAATATGCCAGCAAATTTGGAAACTCAGCAGTGGCCACAGGACTGGAAAAGGTCAATTTTCATTCCAATCCCAAAGAAAGGCAATGCCAAAGAACACTCAAACTACCGCACAATTGCACTCATCTCACACGCTAGTAAGGTAATGCTCAAAATTCTCCAAGCCAGGCTTCAGCAATACGTGAACCATGAACTTTCAGATGTTCAAGCTGGTTTTAGAAAAGGCAGAGGAACCAGAGATCAAATGGCCAACATCTGCTGGATCATGGAAAAAGCAAGAGAGTTCCAGAAAAAATCTACTTTTGCTTTATTGACTACAACAAAGCCTTTGACTGTGTGGATCACAATAAACTGTGAAAAATTCTGAAAGAGATGAGAATATCAGACCACCTGACCTGCCTCCTGAGAAATCTGTATGCAGGTCAAGAAGCAACAGTTAGAACTGAACATGGAACAATGGACTGGTTCCAAAATGGGAAGGCTGTATACTGTCACCCTGCTTATTTAACTTATACACAGAGTACATCATGGGAAATGTTGGGCTGGATGAAGCACAAGCTAGAATCAAGATTGCCGGGAGAAATATCAATAACCTCAGATATGCAGATGATACCACCCTTATGGCAGAAAGCAAAGAACTAAAGAGCCTCTTGATGAAAGTGAAAGAGGACAGTGAAAAAGTTGGCTTAAAACTCAACATTCAGAAAACTATGGCATCCAGTCCCATCACTTCATGGCAAATAGATGGAGAAACAGTGCAAACAGTGACAGACTTTTTTTTCTTGGGCTCCAAAATCACTGCAGATGGTGACTGCAGCCATGAAATTATAGACGCTTGCTCCTTGGAAGAAAAGCGATAACCAACCTAGATAGCATATTAAAAAGCAGAGATATTACTTTACCAACAAAGGTCCGACTAGCCAAAGCTATGGTTTTTCCAGTAGTCATCTATGGATGTGAGAGTTGGACTATAAAGAAAGCTTGAACACCGAAGAATTGATGCTTTTGAAGAGTGGTGTTGGAGGAGACTCATTTGTGTGTGTGTGTGTGTGTGTGTTCAGCTTTCTTTCTTTTTTTTTTTTTTAAAATATAAATTTGAGAGTCCCTTGGACTGCAAGGAGATCCAACCAGTTGATCCTAAAGGAAATCAGTCCTGAATATTCAGTGGAAGGACGGATGCTGAAGCTGAAACTCCAATACTGAACTGAACTGAAGATGCTCTATCTATGTCTATGGCAGCCTTAAAACAATCTGACAATAAATAAAGATTCATTGGAATCAATATAAAGAAGTACAATGAGCAAGATAGGAAAAATAGAAAATTTTAAAAAGAATAAATAAGTTAACCTACCAACTGCCTTCCATAATCACAGAAAGTCTCTAGAGTTACTTCATTCTATTTTTTTACTGATAACTTTATATTCTTTTAATGTTACTGTCCCTTTATTGAACCTTAACTAATGGTTTCATATACTTGTTCTCTCCCCCTATTTCTATTTGCTCCAAAGGGACAAAAGATCTTTGATTAGGGCCTGTAATTACACTTATTCAAAAAAGAGAAATATCTTCCTATAAAATGAAACAAACATATCTAGAAGTATACACCAAATTTAAAAAGAGATGCTGCTTATCTGCAAATCAATCATAAGAATAATTAATTTTCACCTGACATGCGTAATTCCTTACTGAGAAAAGAACTATACAGTGTTTTAGAATATGGAAAATTCGGGTAAGTGGAGGAGCGGCATTTTTTGTTTCCATTAAGGGTAATTCTTTCCTTCCAGCTGTTCATCCAATCCATGAGGAAATTCTGTTTGATCTACTTTCTGAATATTCAGAACCCAAACACTTCTCACCAGCTCCACGTGTACAAGCCTGGTTTCACCAGTATTTCTCATGCGAATTACTGAAAAACTTCCTGAATTGTCTCCCTACTTCTACAATATCCCTTCAGCTCTCTCTTAGCACAGCAGCAATAATATACCTCAGATCATATCATTAACATGCTTAAAACCCTTCAACAACTTCCCATTTTGCTTACCATGCCTATAGGATCCAGCACCAATTGCTCCTTGTCCTCCTCCCCAGCTGCTTGCCCCAGCTCACTCAGATCCAGCCATGCTGGTTTCCCTGTACATTTTCACTTAAGATCATTGCTCTGCCTAAAACGCTGTTTCTCCAGAAATCAGCAGAGACATCTAGTCTTCTAGTCAGTAGAAAGCTTCTTTTAATTCTTCTCTGATATCCCACTTTCTTAGAGTGAAACCTGGTCTCAAGAAGGCTTCCCCTCGTCACCCTACTGAAGACTTCAATCTCCATCTCTACCCCTCACCTTCCAAATCCCAATGCCTTTAACCTGCTTTACTTTTTAACCTTTTTCATAAAATATCTCACTTTCTTATTATTATATTTAAAATATTTTTATTGGAGTCTAGTTGATTTACAATGTTGTGTTAGTTTCAGGTATATATCTCAAAGTGAATCAATTATACATGTATCTACTCTTTAGATTCTTTTCCCTTATAGGCCATTATAGTGTATTCAGTTATACAGTGTACAGTAGATTATAGAGTAGGCTATACAGTGTTATACAGTAGGTTCTAATTATTAATAGCTATCTATTCTATATATAGTAATGTATATACGTCAATCACAATCTTCCAATTTATCCCTCCTGCACTCTTATGCCCAGTAACCATAAATTTGTCCTTGATATACTTTTTGTTTATCGTGTTTACTGTTTGTTTCTGCTTGTGTAAGTTTCACAGGCATGGATCATCATTTTGGTTACTTTGTTGTTCAGTCACTTAGTTGTGTCCAACTCTTTGCGACCCCACGTACTGAAGAACGCCAGGCTTCCCTGTCTTTCGCTATCTCCTGGACTTTGCTCAAACCCATGTCCATTGAGTCAGTGATGCCATCCAACTATCTCATCCTCTGAGGCCCACTTCTCCTTTTACCTTCAATCTTGCCCAGCATCAGGGTTTTTTCCAATGAGTCAGCTCTTCGCAACAGGTGACCAAAGTATTGCGGTTTCAGCTTCAGCAACAGTCCTTCCAGTGAATATTCAGGGTTGATTTCCTCTAGGATTCACTAGTTTGATCTCCCTTCTGTCCAAGAGACTCTCAAGAGTCTTCTCCAGCACCACAAGTCGAAAGCATCAATTCTTTGGCACTTAGCCTTCTTTATGGTCCAACTCTCACATCTGTACATGACTACTGGAAAAACCATAGCTTTAACTATATGGACCTTTGTCAGCAAAGTGATGTCTCTGCTTTTTAATATGTTGTCTAGATTTATCACAGCTTTTCTTCCAAGGATAGAGCATCTTTTAATTTCATGACTGCAGTCACCGTCTGCAGTGATTTTGGAGCCCAAGAAAATAAAATCTGTCACTGTTTCCACTGTTTGCAATGTTTCCATCTATTTGCCATGAAGTGATGGGACCAGATACCATGATCTTAGTTTTTTCAACGTTTTAAAGTTTTAGTTTTTCAAGTTTTAAGCCATCTCTTTCTACTCTCCTCTTTCATCTTCGTCAAGAGGTCTCTTCACTTTCTGCCACTATGGTGTTGTTATCTGCATATCTGAGGTTACAGATAATTCTTCCGGCGATCTTGATTCCAGCTTGTGCTTCATCCAGCCCAGCATTTCGCATGATGTACTTGCATATAAATCAAATAAGGAGGGTGCAAAATACAGCCTTGATGTACTCCTTTCCCAATTTTGAACCAGTACATTGTTGCATGTCTAGTTCTAACTGTTGCTTCTTGAACTGCATAGAGGTTTTTCAGGAGGCAGGTAAGGTGGTCTAATATACTCATCTCTAAGAATTTTCCAGTTTTTTGTTATTTGGTTACTTTGTTTCCAAATAACTGGCCTACAGTATGTGCTCAATAAATATTTATTGAATAAGTAAAGAAAACTACAGAAGCAAAGTATTTTTTATACTATGATTAAACATAAATGTCATTCACCCAACTTGCCCAACTTAGCTACAATAAAAACTTAATAGGATTAGACAAAACTCACACCATTTGCTTTCCTTTTTGTATTTTAACTTGAAAAATACACTGACAAAGTACTCAAAACATTACTTTCAGGTGAACAAGCAAAATATGTCCCTTTATTGCAGGAATTTTGACAATACTGACCTCTTCACTCTCCCGACTACTGGATGTTTTTGTCCAATTCTGTTGACTTTTTGATGATCCAGAGAAATGATATGGGGTGGGAGGTGGGAGGGGGATTCAGGATTGGGAGCTCGTATACACCCATGGTGGATTCATGTCAATGTATGGCAAAACCAATACGGTATTGTAAAGTAAAATAAAGTAAAAAAAAAAAGAGTGATATAAGAATTTAAGTGATCTTTCAGAGATGTAGAGATAACTGTAATGCTGAATAGAGAAAGGCGAGGAGTTAAAGAAAAGCTGTTTCTTGATAGTCGAAGAAAAAGAATATTTGAAAATAGAGAAACAGAGCTAGTTCTGTCAATTAGCTTGCCACTAAGTTGCACGAGGATACCACTCACTCATATTATTTTAGAATATCGCAGGTACAAAGAAAGCACTTTCTGAACAAGATTTTTCTTGGAAGAGAATTCCTGACAACCAAGTCAATACAGTACTGTTTGGAGAAACTGCCATGACAAATTGAAACCAAACAAACAAAATATACTGTATTTAAATGTGGGAAACTTCATTACACCAGCATTTGTGATAATAGAATTTTTCCTACATGATTCCTGTGATTTTATGTACCAAATAAATACCCTATAGCATGTTGCATATCTTGATAGAAGGCTGAAAAAACTTACACAAAATACTTCTACATGATCTGCACTTTCAGATCTGATTAGATTTACTCAATTAGATTTATTAAAGAAACTAGATTTATCATCCAGTTAAAGAATGCTCTTTCTCAAACAGAGAAAACAGTACCTAACATCTGCATCTAGCATGATACTTTGGGATCCTTAGTTATCTATATTAAATATTGCACTGCTTCAAATCATGCTTCAATCAGCACCACTGTTTACCTATGCAGTGTATTCTCTGGAAGATACATGCTCTTGATTTCTTAATTCTTCAAGATGAGTAAAAGACTGTCAAGTGGAATCTTTTGCAGATTGTCTTCAAAAGAGGTTGAAAGGAAACTATAATTTTTCTTGGGGCACCATTCTTTTCACTCCATTCCCAGTCTCAGAAAGTCTACCCCAAACGCATATATCTACATGAGTTTAATATTAAAATATGATGTAAAATTTAAGGAAATTTTACTGAGGAGGTAAAGAAGATCTTCCTTTTAATAATTCTGTTCTTTACTTGAAGTAATTTTCCCTTTAGTAAATCTCTCTTAGCTTCTTATCAGCTGTCCCCTACACTCTTCTACAAATTCCCTATCAGTGATATAATACAGACAGGAGAAAAAAAAGCATGATGTTTGCTGATGCTAGGCCCCAAAGAAGATGAGACAGAGTGTGATGGATGCCACTGGTGGGACTGAGTTATGAAGGAAGGCTGTCAAATTTTAAGAAGTGTTTTTATGTGGTTTTATAATATTTTAAACATGATACCTCTTCTAAATACCAAATTAACAGAGAGATAAACCATGGGAATGATGAGTCACCAGAGTAGACACTGGAGTTAGGCCTTCCTTCTGAATGCAGGAATGTTTTGTAATATAAATCCCTCCAGATAAATCATGTATTTTACCACTTTTATAGCAAAGTTTCTTTAGCAATGTTAAAAGTAACTGGTAGAAAATAATACCACACAGTGAAATTAGTTGCATAACCTTTTATTTATGCCTTGTCTCTAAAAGTGTGTTAGGTAACAAGTTAAAAATAGGTGAATTTTTAGGTCACTTAAATTCTTCTGAATGAACAGAAAATGCACTCTGCTAACAACTGTGATGATAACTGTCGCTGGCCCTCTGTCATCTATTTCTCTCCTTTCTTTGGAAAGGAAGAAATGTCTCCTCCATTCTCAGCTTTGTAGTCTGGTTTGAACCGGCCTCACATGCCCTAGGGATGAGCCATGGTTAGCAAAGACCATCCCTGCATGCACTATTCCTGTTGTAATGATCAGCACAATGACCTAAGCTGGACCAACTGCCATGATTCTTAAGGACATTTCACTGTCAGTGGTGACACAGATTTCCTGTTTTGTGACTGAGAAGTCACATAACTCTCAGAGCTACTGAAGTCAACTTGGGGTCATGAGTTGGGGAAGTCTTCCCAAAATGGAGTCAATATCCACCTAGTGACAATTAAAACAGAAAGAAAGAACTAACACAATGGTGTAGACCAATTATACTTCAAAAGCAAAACAATAAACACAGAGAAAAAAAGATAAGATTTGCAGTTACTAGAAATGAGGGATGTGGAATTGGAAGAAGGCAAGTCAAAAATTAAAAACTTCAATGATTAAAGAAAATGTCAGACAATTATTTAAAATGTGCTAATTTTTCTGGATTTTATGATGTCTATGGTATTTGTCAGCCTTTCAAATTTGTGATTTCTATGATTTATTTTCCCTTTCTAAGTAAATATTGACGTTTGAACTTAATTTTGAATTGGTGATTTTTATTTCTTTTCTTCAAGAGGACCACACAAATTTGGTAAGCTTCAGGCCCCACAAGTCTGGACCTGATTCTGGTAGAAGATGAAAGATCATAGAGATTTGAAGATGTATTCAAGCTTTGCATAGGTACTTAAAAAAAGTTTTTTAATAATAAAAATGAATTATGCACCTTCAAAAAAGTTATAAACATCAAGTTGTAAGGTAAATAAGTACTAGGGATGTAATGAACAAAATGATAATTAACACTGCTGGATATATGAAAGTTGTTAAGAGAGTAGTACATCCTAAGAGTTCTCACACAAGGAAAAATATTTTTTATACTTCTTTAATTTTGTATTTATGAAATGATGAATGGTCACTAAATTTACTGAGATAATCATTTCATGATGTATGGAAGTGAAATCACTATTGTTGTACACGTTAAACTATGTCAATTATATCTTAACAAAACTAGAAGAAAAAAATTAAAAACGAAAAGAAGGAAACTACAACCTAAGTCACATTCTGTGAGATTCAGGACCAATCCTCACCTGAAGCAACATGTACCTCTGGAGTTTTGATTCTGGTAGACCAATAAACTCTTTTTTATTTTTTTAAGCCAGTCTCTGCTGCTGCTGCTGCTACCACTGTTAAGTCGCTTCAGTCATGTCCGACTCTATGCAATCCCATAGACGGCAGCCCACCAGGCTCCCCTGTCCCTGGAATTCTCCAGGCAAGAACACTGGAGTGGGTTGCCATTTCCTTCTCCAATGCATGAAAGTGAAAAGTGAAAGTGAAGTCACTCAGTCGTGTCTGACTCTTCACAATCCCAGGGACTGCAGACCACCAGGCTCCTCTGTCCATGGGATTTTCCAGGTGAGAGTACTGGAGTGGGTTGCCATTGCCTTCTCTGAAGACAGACTCTAAAATCTGTTTATTACTTTCTCATCAGCTCTCATGCTGCTTATGAACTTTGTTTCTATGGAAATTGGTTTTCCTTTGTGAAAAGCAGGTACACTGGGACTTGTATTCTATAGTCATGTTGTTGCTTTAAAGTAGCTTTACTCTAAAAGCAGTCATCTAATGAGATCAAAATCTTTACTGGGATCAAAAATCACAAGACTGGATGTTTGATATTAAATTCCATTTGATAATTATGACAGTAGACTGATTCTATTTAAGGCTAGAAAGCAATAACAACAAATTACATTCCACATGTCTCAAGTGATGGTAACAAACTACTTTTTTAAAAAAAGTAATGCACATGAAACTATCTCCCACTCAACTTTAAAGCTAATTCAGAAATACATAAAAGAGGTAGTAGACAGCAAATGACATGTTACTTCTATTACTGATAAAGCTGAAATTAGAAAACTGACCTACCAAAACCCTAGAACATTACGTCTAGAACTGTGTTACTTTAAAGCAGCTCTACTGAACATAAGACTTCATGATGTAGGGTTCAAAAGACACTTTGCTTAAACTGTAAGTCAATGAGACAGCAGTAGAGAATTGGCTTTACAGAGTTCATAGAGGTGAACCCGGACTAAAAGCAAAAAAGAACATGGCAAACAAAGTTGGTTGTGCCTTTTCTATTCTACAAACAGAATCAAAATTTTATTCAGATCAACAATGTGCTTAGGATAAAAAAAATATTTTTCAGGGGCTTTTATGGCTAGAGGTGGTTCTATGACATAATTCAGGCAAATAATAATTAGATAAAAGTTTACTAAGTACAGCTTCTATCAAAGCTATTTATTCCTAAGAGATAGACCCAACTGGCATGCACCTTGCATATTAATACTTTGTCCTTCCTTCCTCCATTATGACTGTAATGTGGTCCTACTTCCTATAATTCAACAGTCCTCTTTAATCATAAGTTTGAAAGCCACACATTGCAGGTAGTAGAGCAATGAGCAAGAAAAGGGAAACGAACAGAAAAAATAAATGCATAGGTCTCTTAATTTCCTTGAGGAGTCTATTTCCAGATTTGTTTTTACATGAGAAAAACATAAACTCCTTTATTTAAATGTTGTAGTTATGAGATAAGTGTTACATATAGCTAAATACAATGCTGAGGTCAGAGAAAGATTTGCTTCCAGAGAGAAGTCTAAGGTAACTGGAGTCATTAGCAACCTGGCTGCTATTTCAGTAGAAAATAAAATAAATCAGAGGCCCCCAGAGATGAGAAGGTCTAGGAAAAAAAAAAAAATAGGTGCAGGTTATGTAATGCATATAAGCCAAGGGGAGGGTGATTTCAAATGAAAGAAGCAGACTAGTCCAGTGCAGATGTTAATTCATTATCTAGCATGGCACTGGAGCCAAGAGCCCACTGTAAACATCTCCTCCCCACTCTGTTCAGTGATGTCACACTGGCAATTTAAAATCAGCCATGTTGGCAATGTTTACATCATGAAAATTAGCAAATGCTGCAAATCAGGATTTCTTTATTTTTTTCCTTTGGAAAGCTGACTGTCCAATATTTACCAGCACACCACTGGTTATACCCCCACTGCTCAGCTAAACAAGAACCTAGAAAAAAGTGCAATGGTTAGCCAAAGAGCTATCACTATTCATATGAGACTTCATTAGTGCAAAGAATACCTAATAGAGAGCCTGACATTTAGCAGCAGTTCAGTCACTGTTCGGGAAAGTAAGAGAAGAAAGGAGAATAAGACAATTCTCTCTCAGTTATAGATTATTACAGCGTTAATTTTAGGTTTCAAAAGAACTGAAAATAGGGTATCAAATTCCTCAGGTTTTAACTTAATGATACCTGAAAATCTTTGCAATTCTTTGAAAGTGCATTCCACTCCTGATCCTACACTATTCTCTTTGAGTTGCATGTTGTGACAGAGTTTAAGTGTATTTATAAAATCAAAACATGTTAGAGCTTTAAAAAACCTCAGCAAGCATGATTCCAAAGATCCAATCGTCAGTATAATGACAGAGACAGGGAAAGAGGGTGTCAAGGAGCATTTAAAGTTCCCAGAGTTATTGATCCCTGAATTGGGAAGATCCTCTAAAGGAGGGCATGGCAACCTAGTTCAGGATTCTTGCCTGGAGAATCCCGTGGACAGAGGAGACTTGTGGGCTAAAGTCCATGGGGTGACAAAGAATCAGACACGACTGAGCGACTTTTGATTCACGAGTTATACAGAGAAAACTGAAAGTAGTTATTGTTAGATGGCACTATATTATAGAACAGAATCTACATCTTGAGATACCCAAAATAAAGAAGAAGTATGTTGTCTTTTCATTATTCTAGATTTGAATATTATGTAAAATCCCTTTACATCATTTTATTTATTGGAATTATTTATGTGTAATTCTTGGCACTAATAATTTTAGATGGCACGAAAACTAAAATACAGACAATTATTACATAGAAACAGAAAGCTGGAATCAAACTCGACAGTGACACAGGGGGCCAGAAATAAAAGCTGGGTGGAGATTTAGAAGGCTCATGCACCATACTAGGTGAAGAAGAGGTCATCAGATGCTTTCTGTGAGTGAGTTAACTCAAGAAATAATCTGGTTAAACCAAGGGATAGGAGTAAGTCTAGTGGTAGGGAGATCAACTGCATTATTCCACTGATTCTGGTAAGAAATTATGGCGCCCTTAATAAAGTAGTGGAAGGAAATGAAAAAATATATTTAGGAGGTTAAATTGTGAAAGTTTTTGACAGATTCAATACAGGAGGTAAAAAAAAAGAGAAACAAAAGCTGACTATCAATTTTATCCCTTTAGGGATTGAACAAATAAGATTTAGAGCACAGGAAAAGGAAAACGTTTGTAGGATAATATATATTCTATTGTCCAATGAATAAACGTGTTTCGTAAATGAATCTGGCAGTGTTCCTCCATCACTGAACAAAAGAGAAGATATCCTAACTATCCAACATGAGTATTTTTGTCTACTGGTAGACTATATTTTTATAGTGCATATATGGGTACTTGAATATGTTATGCCATAATTTAATGTGTGTGGTGGAGAGCTGCTGGGGGCCAGCGTGAGGAACTCCACCCATGGCAAAGGTCATGAGGAAGGAGGCTTGGCATATGCAAAGGCGTGATCAAGCCTCAGGAAACCCCCTGTTCCCGAGCATCTACCCCAAAACCAGAGTCTGTTTTATGCTCTCACCTACACCTCTGACTTTACGGGGGCTCTCCCCCATAACCATTTCTCTCAGAGAAGGAGTTAACTTGCAGCTCCAGTTAATAAAAATTCCTGGGCGTGACAAGAGTGTTTCAACTTACAACTCCTCTGAAGGTTATCTAGCCTGCCTGTATAGGTTCATCCAGCCACATGTGATTGTTTACAGCCTCCCAACCACGAGAGGCAGGAGATGTTTTAGACTTACTAAAGGCAAATTCTTTTGGGAAGTTAGAAATTATTAGTATAGTGGGTTGGTTAGGAATTATATTGGTGAAGGGTTTTTCATTTGTTGTGCCAATAATTGCTGCTAATTCCCTGCCCTGGGTGGGACAAGGGTGTCTCAGGTCAAACCTCTCTGCTGGCAAACTAGCTTGTGTGACAGGATTATCCATACTCCTGCCACTAAGCTCATGACTGTTTACTACCTCTCAACCATAAACAGCACAGAGAGTTTTGGAGTATTTTGAGAGTCTTAATTAGCATAGGGCTTTTCTCATTGTTGAGTCAATGATTGCCACCAGGCCTCCATATCCTTAGGCACCTGGGAATATATTAATCAATGTATTTGGAATATAGAAAAGGAAATACAGTAGTTTTTGATGTTAGCAATACTAGACTTTTTGAGTTAATGAATTTTCTCTTTTGTTATAGATCACTGTACTTTGTTATAAATCACTGTGTCCTTGCTATGTAAAAATGTAACTTTATCACTATCTTAAGACTAAATAGATCTTAGAGGGAACATTGGTGAAAGGTTTTCATTTGTTGGGCTGATGTTTGCTGCTAACTCTCCACATTCCCTGCTCTTATAATGAATATAACTAGCATATAGGAGAAATAAGTATTAACCTTTAAGATTGATCATGTTAACCTTGGGTTAAATAAATTCCTTTCTTGATTGTACGGAGAAGGGAATGGCACCCCACTCCAGTACTCTTGCCTGGAAAATCCCATGGATGGAGGAGCCTGATAGGCTGCAGTCCATGGGGTCACTGAGTCAGACACGACTGAGCGACTTCACTTTCACTTTTCACTTTCCTGCATTGGAGAAGGAAATGGCGACCCACTCCAGTGTTCTTGCCTGGAGAATCCCAGGGATGGTGGAGCCCAATGGGCTGCCATCTGTGGGGTCGCACAGAGTCGGACACGACTGAAGCGACTTAGCAGCAGCAGCAGCAGCTTGATTGTAACTCACTACACCCTCACCCTATAGGAATGCAACTTTATTTGGAGGCTGGTGCCTGGTTTAAGAAAAAACACCCTTGGAAAAAATAAGTTTTTTGGTTATCAGAAAGAAAGGGTCGTAAATGTCAGCAGGCCTCATGGCCAGAAGATGATGTAAAACCCCTAAGAGCTTTTTTTATGTAAAGCACCTGATTTTGATAAAGGTCAGGACTGCTGACCCCCGCGTGACTCTGTATTCATCCATGTAACAAAAGGTATATAAACAAACCGGAAAAATAAAGAAATCGGATCAGTTTCTGGAAAGACTGGTTCCCCCATGTCGTTTCTTTCTTGAGCCCCATTTTTCTGGCTGAATTTCCATCTGGAGCATGGATGCTATTCCACATAAATCAAGTTATTCAGCCTCTTTTTCTCCACTAATTTTCCTACTACACTATCCGTTTCTAATCTCTCTATATATCTGTAATTAAATATGTATTTTTCCAAGGACGCCAACTCCGTCCCCACCTTCGAATCACCCTGGATCCACCGGGGCTGGACCCCGGCAGAGAGTATTATGTGCTTAGTCTTTGCAACATCAAAGACTGTAGCCAGCCAGGCTCCTCTGTTCCTCCACAGGGATTCTCCAAGCAAGAATACTGGAGTGGGTTGCCATGCCCTCCTCCAAGGGATTTTCCCAACCCAGGTCTCCTACATTGCAGGTGGATTCTTTACCATCTGAACACCAGGGAAACCTGGAGGGTATAATAAATTACTGATTTTATCATTATGTGGTGGTAGTGGCTGCTTAGGTAAACTGGGCATTGACTGTACCAGATAATTTTACAGGTATCCACTTTCAAAATAATCCTGTGCAGAACGCACTCTTATCATTACCCCATTTTTCTGATATGTTAACTAATAAGCACAAAGTAATTTAACTTTGCCTAAAATCACACAGCTAGGAAAGGGTACAGGAAGACTTTAAAACTAGTAAAAGAAAAGGCTGCCCTTAGAGCTATCAGCTTGTAGCTGCCTAGTTGCTATTGGTTAGGCTCTTGTATGCTCCCAGTAAGTGAAAACAATTTCATAGAATATTACCATCAGATAAGAGCTTTCTGTTACTATTATGGAACAAAGCAAAAACAATACCCCTCCATAATCAGGTCTGAACACAGATAAAAGCAAAATGGAGTATTACTCAGCCATTAAAAACAATACATTTGAGTCAGTTCTAATGAGGTGGATGAAACTGAAGCCTATTATACAGAGTGAAGTAAGCCAGAAAGAAAAACACCAATAGAGTATACTAACACATATATATGGAATTTAGAAAGATGGTAACGATAACCCTCTATGCGAGACAACAAAAGAGACACAAATGTATAGAACAGGCTTTTGGACTCTGTGGGAGAGGGAGAGGGTGGGATGATTTGGGAGAATGGCATTGAAACATGTATAATATCATATATGAAATGAATCTCCAGTCCAGGTTCAACACATGATACTGGATGCTTGGGGCTGGTGCACTGGGACGACCCAGAGAGATGGTACAGGGAGGGAGGAGGGAGGGGTGGTCAGGATGGGGAACACGTGTATACCTGTGGCAGATTCATGTTGATGTATGGCAAAACCAATACAATATTGTAAAGTAATTAACCTCCAATTAAAATAAATAAATTTATATTAAAAAAAAAGCAAACACACTGTGTAATGAAAATAAGCAAACATCCCCCTCCCCTAAATGCTAAATGACTCTGTTTCTTCTCCAGTAGCAGTGCTAAGTAATGTTCTGTTCATCCCCCCTCTCTCCCAAACCACCTAATACAAGCGTAAATCCTGTAACAAGCTGCCCTTAACTCCTTCTGGCAAACATACCCCACAGTTTCACAAGGCATGTGGTTTTCTCTGCTGCAGCAATAGTAACACTCAACTTTGCTTGACTAAAGACATGTTCTTGGTTGGGTTTGGTTAATGGATAACAATTCAGGCTCCAGGGTTTCTGCCTTAAACACTATGCTGTATGTGAACACCCCTCATACATGAAAGGTATGAGGGAAATTGTCAGTCTTAAAGTCAACTAAATAGCTGGGGAAAGTAACAAATAAAACTAAAAACTAGTGGACTTGATTAAAAATTTAAGCACTTGCAGTTAAATGTTTAACATATAGGCCTAATTAATAATGATGATGTGTGAAATGTTATATGCTAGATTTTTTAATGTCTTATTCCACATTAGAACTATATACTACATTCATAACTACATTCTTATAAAGAATGAAAATCTAATCACATTTTAACAAAATAACAGGCAATATCTGTCTTAAACCCAACCCAGGAATCCAATCATGGCATCTGGTCCAATCACTTCATGGGAAATAAATGGGAAACAGTGGAAACAGCGTCAGACTTTATTTTTTTCGGCTCCAAAATCACTGCAGATGGTGATTGCAGCCATGAAATTAAAAGACGCTTACTTCTTGGAAGGAAAGTTATGACCAACCTAGATAGCATTTTCAAAAGCAGAGACATTACTTTGCCGACTAAAGTCCATCTAGTCAAGGCTATGGTTTTTCCAGTAGTCATGTATGGATGTGAAAGTTGGACTGTGAAAAAAGCTGAGCGCCGAAGAATTAATGCTTTTGAACTGTGGTGTTGGAGAAAACTCTTGAGAGTCCCTTGGACTGCAAGGAGATCCATCCAGTCCATTCTGAAAGAGATCAGTCCTGGTTGTTCTTTGGAAGGACTGATGCTAAAGTTGAAACTCCAGTACTTTAGCCACCTCATGCAAAGAGTTGACTCATTGGAAAAGCCTCTGATGCTGGGAGGGATTGGGGGCAGGAGGAGAAGGGGACGACAGAGGATGAGATGGCTGGATGGCATCACGGACTCGATGGATGTGAGTCTGAGTGAACTCCGGGAGTTGGTGACGGACAGGGAGGCCTGGCGTGCTGCAACTCATGGGGTCACAAAGAGTCGGACACGACTGAACTGAACTGAACTGAATGTTACATAATAATCCAATGCTTTTCTATGTTCCAACCCTAAAACAAGTAGGAAAGGTCACATTTTTACTTTAATATTTAAAATTTAGTGCACATTTTCCTTTATGATTGAATAAAGGTACACAGGAGGCTTCCTAGGTGGCTCAGTGGTAGGGAACCCACATGCCTGTGCAGGAGACATGGGAGATGCAAATTCAATCCCTGTGTCAAGAACATCCCCTGGAGGAGGAAATGGCAATCCACCCCAGGAATCTTGCCTGAGAAATCCCATGGACAGGAGGAACCTGGCAGGCTACAGTCCAGAGTCAGACACAACTGAGCACACGCACACAGCACACACACAAAGGCACACAAGATCCAATGACTGCTACCAAAATGAATACCAAATTTTGAAATACATAACACAAACTTTAAAAAGCTAGTTAATTAACATTAACTATAGTACTTGGTGGAGAAGGTGATGGCACCCTACTCCAGTACTCTTACCTGGAAAATCCCATGGATGGAGGAACCTAGTAAGCTGCAGCCCATGGGGTCGCAAAGAGTCGGACACGACTGAGCGACTTGACTTTCTCTTTTACTTTCACGCATTGGAGAAGAAAATGGCAACCCACTCCAGTGTTCTTGCCTGGAGAATCCCAGGGACTGGGGAGCCTGGTTGGCTGCCATCTATGGGGTCGCACAGAGTCAGACACGACTGAAGCGACTTAGCAGCAGCAGCAGCATAGTACTTGGTAAATAATAATGTCAGCAGCAACTTTCACGTGTTCAAGGGTTTCTAAACTTCCTACTATGGGTAGGAGGTTGGTATTTTTATAAATGAATTTTTATATTCTCCTGGCTATGCTAAAATTAATAGAGTCTTGGATGTTTTGGTTTTTTGGAAAAAAAGCCAAAACATAACATTACAAATATAAAAAGAGTAATTATACTATTTGGGTTTTTCTAACGTACTCTCCCAGAATTTTAAACTGTTCATTAATAGTTTATATGAGAATATATACATATATAATGTACAAATGTTACTTATTTTCCTAATACAAATCTTTATTAAAAGGATTTTAACAGAACTAACAACTGAATATGGGCTTCCCAGGTGGTGCTAGTGGTAAAGAAGCCACGGTGCCAATTCAGGAGACCTAAGAGACACAAGTTCCATCCTTGGGTCAGGAAGGTCCCCTGGAGGAGGGAGTGGCAACGCACTCCAGGATTCTTGCTTGGAGAATCCCATGGACAGAGGAGCCTGATGGGCTACAGTCCAAGGGTTCGCAAAGAGTCAGACATGACTGAAGCAACTAAGAACGCACGTTGCATGCAATAGGGCTTCCCTTGTGGCTCAGCTGGTTAAGAATCCATCTGCAGTGTGGGAGACCTGAATTCGCTCCCTGGGTTGGAAGATCCCCTGGAGATGAGAACAGCTACTCACTCCAGCATTTTGGCCTGAAGAATTCCTTGGAATGTATAGTCCATGGGGTCACAGAGTCAGACACAACTGAGTGACTTTCATTTCACTTCATGCATGCGATAACTGAATATAATATACAATTTTGTGATTCTTCAAAAAAAGACTAGATTTAACCCCTCCTAATAAATCCTCAGAGATTTTCCTTCTTAGTTTTTCTGCATTGACTCAATTCCATTCAGTCACTCACTAGTGTCTGACTCTTTGTGACCCCATGAACCTCAGAACTCCAGGCTTCCCTGTCCATCACCAACTCCCGGAGCCCACCCAAACTCATGACCAGTGAGTCAGTGATGCCATCCAACCATCTCATCCTCTGTTGTCCCCTTCTCCTCCTGCCTTCAATCTTTCTCAGCATTAGGGTCTTTTCAAATGAGTCAGTTCTTTGCATCAGGTGGCCAAAGTATTGGAGTTTCAGCTTCAGCAACAGTCCTTCCATTGAATACTCAGGATTGATTTCCTCTAGGATGGACTGGTTGGATCTCCTTGCTGTCCAAGTGACTCTCAGGATATCCTGAAATCTAAATGAAATACTCTTTAAGAACTTTCCACAGTTTGATGTGATCCACACAGTCAAAGGCTTTGGCATTGTCAATCAAGGAGAAGTAGATGTTTTTCTGGAACTCTCTCGCTGTTTTGATAATCCAGCAGATGTTGGTGATTTGATCTCTGGTTCCTCTGCCTTTTCTAAAACCACCTTGAACATCTGGATGTTCACAGTTCACATACTGTTGAAGCCTGGCTTGGAGAATTTTGAGCATTACTTTGCTAGCATGTGGGATGAGTGCAATTGTGCAGTAGTTTGAGCATTCTTTGGCATTGCCTTTCTTTGGGATTGGAATGAAAACCGACCTTTTGCAGTCCTGTGGCCACTGCTGAGTTTTCCAAATTTCGTGGAATACTGAGTGCAGGACTTTCACAGCATCATCTTTTAGGACATGAAATAGCTCAGCTGGAATTCCATCACCTCCATCCACTAGCTTTGTTCATAGTGATGCTTCCTAAGGCCTACTTGACTTCACATTCCAGGATGTCTGAGTGAGTGATCACACCATCGTGGTCATCTGAGTCATGAAGATCTTTTTTGTCTCATTTTTCTGTGTATTCTTGCCATCTCTTCTTAATATCTTCTGCCTCTGTTAGGTCCATACCATTTCTGTCTTGTGTTGTGCTCATCTTTGCATAAGATGTTCCCTTGGTACCTCTAATTTTCTTGAAGAGATCTCTAGCCTTTCCCATTCTATTGTTTTCCTCTATTTCTTTGCNAATATCTTCTGCCTCTGTTAGGTCCATACCATTTCTGTCTTGTGTTGTGCTCATCTTTGCATAAGATGTTCCCTTGGTACCTCTAATTTTCTTGAAGAGATCTCTAGTCTTTCCCATTCTATTGTTTTCCTCTATTTCTTTGCATTGTTCACTGAGGAAGGCTTTCTTATCTCTCCTTGCTATTCTTTGGAACTCTGCATTCAAATGGGTATATCTTATATCTTTTTTTTTTTTCTCCTTTCCTTTTCACTTCTCTTCTTTTCACAGCGATTTGTAAGGCCTCCTCAGACATCCATTTTGCTTTTTGTCATTTTTTTTTTTCTTGGGGATGATCTTGATCCCTGTCTCCTGTACAACGTCACAAACCTCCGTCCATAGTTCGTTAGGCACTCTATCAGATCTAATCCCTTGAATCTATTTCTCACTTCCACTGTATAATTGTAAGGGATTTGATTGAGGTCATACCTGAATGGTCTAGTGGTCTTCCCTACTGTCTTCAATTTAAGTCTGAATTTGGCAATAGGAGTCATGATCTGAGCCACAGTCAGCTCCCGGTCTTGTTTTTGCTGACTGTATAGAGCTTCTCAATCTTTGGCTGCTGCAAAGAATATAATCAATTTGATTTTGGTATTGACCATCTGGTGATGTCCATGTGTAGAGTCTTCTCTTGTGTTGTTGGAAGCAGGTGTTTGCTATGACCAGTGTGTTCTCTTGGCAAAACTCTGTTAGACTTTGCTCTGCTTCATTCTGTACTCCAAGGTCAAATTTGCCTGTTACTCCAGGTATCTCTTGACTTCCTACTTTTGCATTCCAGTCCCCTATGATGAAAAGGACATCTTTTTGGGGTCTTAGTTGTAGAAAGTCTTGTAGGTCTTCATAGAACTGTTCAACTTTAGCTTCTTCAGCATTAGTGGTTGGGGCATAGGCTTGGATTACTGTGATATTGAATGGTTTGCCTTGGAAGCTAACAGAGATTATTCTTTCATTTTTGAGACTGCACCAAAGTACTACATTTCGGACTCTTTTTTTGGTAGAGTTCAACAAAAGACTCTTTTGTAGAAACTGGTAGATTTTGTGATGGTAACAGATTCTTAATCATTCAACAGGGCCTTCTTTTTCTCAATACAGACCATCAACAAATATTAAAAATTTTCAGTTGTAAGTCTTCTGATAAAATACCAGTGCAATAAAATAAGCTGTCTATCTTAAAGCAGAAGTATTTTAGTAATTTCATTAGCAAGCCTGTAAAGTCACTTTCTTAATGCTAGTTTTTTAGTATATAAAATAATTTCATTCAATAAATTAGTATAGAGTGTAATCTGTATAAAAACTTTTAAGGCAAATATATTCTTAATGTTAAAAATTAAAATCGGAAATCATACATTAATAAAATTTATTGTAAGCAATACCCGATTTATATATTGTTGCACTCATGGTTTTATTCCTTTATACATATCTTATTAATTACTGCCACCATGCATTGTACTAGACATGACTGGAATTAAAAATGTTAATAAAATAGTGTTCACTGTATCACAGTGTTTTCTGAGGTTATACGTAAAAAGGTTACACAGGTCTAGCCCGTGACAATGTCTCATGCCTTTTTCAGCAGCAACATACATGTTTTGAAGCTCACCTCTAAAAGCTAATCTAATAATCAGTTAAGATTACATTTGGCTACAAATTCTCAAAAATCCATCAAGCAGCATTTTTAACAGGAGAGGTATTTATCTTTCTGGCACAACAAGAAGCCAGGCCAGAACTGGTACAGCACAAAACGATGCTGACAAAGCGCCAAACTCTCCATAACATATTGCTCTACAATCCTGGACTTTGGATCCTGCACCTCAGGTACATGTTTCATATGCCAGGAACAAAAAAGGGAGAAGCCAGAGTGGCTGCGCCTGTAGACTAGGCTCTCTTTGTCTAGAACTGAGTCAAGGCTGTCCAAAGCTACAGTGAAAAGATGAGCTTTTCATTTTGTAGGTTCTGTAGTAGAAAAGAATATATAGCAGAGAAACAGAGTAACTAAAGAGCTACAGTGGACACTTAGTAAGATCACAAAGAGTATCTTTATGCTCATGATCTGTTGACTATTACTTTGATTTCCCAATTAAGTGCAATTCTAAAAATAATAAGTTGAATAGAGTACAATAATAATCATATTATAGTAAAAATTGAAATAGTAAGTATTCATATCTAGGTGGGAAACTGGTGATCATGAAACACTGTGAGATGAAACTAAAGATCAAAATACACAACCTCATATAAACATACATTTTAAAATAAAACCAAAATATCCCAAACCATATATTGCTTCATAGCTCAAAAAACCGTTAAATGAAGACCTTTAAAATAAGCATGATATTAAATACTGAATTAAATGTTGAAAAAAGGATTTTATTATAACACATATGAGCAAGAAGTTGCTTAAAGTAATCACAAATATGAAGAGAGGTAAGTATGGTTATACATCACTGATTGAAAGAAGCATTGCAACAAGCCAGAAGTGTACAGTTCTATTTAAAAATAAGAAAATGGCTCAGTGAAAGACACTGAGGCCCTAGACATGTCCTCAGAGTCTTCATTAAATGCAGCATATATTTGAAAACTTGAATTTGGCTATTAATAACTCCTTACTTGATTTCTTTTCTATTCAAGTTTGGCAACAGAATCATGAATTTCCCTGAGCAAAATTTTATATAAAAGTATAAAGTGGTCTGTGAACTATTATCAAATTTTCTAAGAAAAGATTCTGCAGATTTGGAGGGGAAAAACCTCAAAGTTTAGTGTAACAATACTGAATGTCTCTACCTATTACATGAATATCTAAAGGGGAAAAAAACCTCAGCTCATACTTCTTTGGAAACTTTTTTACAGAGACTGAGTGACCTATAGTTTGCCACCAACTTAAAGCTGGTAACTCAATTAATGGAAGTACTTAATTGATGTTTATTGTAGCTAGTATTAGATGTAAGCTATATTTAACATGAGAACAATTGGTGTTTTGGTCATTTAAAAATGAATATTTCACTACTATATATAAGGTAAACAACTAACAAGGACCTACTGTATAGCACAGGAAACTCTACTCAATATTCTGTGATAATCTGTATGAGAAAAAAAATCTTAAATGAATGAATATATATATATATGTATAACTGAATCATTTTGCTGTACACCTGAAATTAACATAACATTGCAAATCAAATATATTCCAATAAAATTAAAATATTTTTAAAAATAAAAATGAATGTTTTTAGATACATCCTGAAAACTATAAAAGGTCTTCGACTTTCTCCTTTCTTGTGTCCAGTTTCATCCCTTCTTTTCAAATTGCCAGGCAAACTTGTTCCCAGTAAATTCAGACAAAGAAAAACTTTTTATGTGTTCATTTCATTGATAACTAAACTGCTAAAATTAGTTCAGTTCTCTATGAGTCCTGGGCTATTACATCCATACTGTGTTCTGTTTGTCACTGGTTGTATTTCTTAATTCTATTGGTGCTGATTCTCCTCATGCAAACTAGCTGCTATGTCATGAGAAAAAAAAAATCCAAAAACAGATCCTGGTCTTGCTGCCAGTTGCAACCACAGTCACTGTTAAAGTAGCCTCTTCACTCTCCAATAATTCAGGGGGAAACAGTCATTAGTATCTATCCTATCTTAGAGTAAGGATATAGAAACTGCAGTGGAAGATTGCTCTCAATATCCATCTGCCTAAATATCACTCGCAGCATCTATACAGGAAAAGATAGGGAGCTACAATACAACCCAGATGTCTCTGACCTTTCATTGGCTCTTTGCAGTGCTGAATAATAAAATATTTAATTATTTTTCTAAAAGTATAATTACATTCATGTGTTATTTACCCTTATAATACAATCAATAATACAAATAGAAAACGAAATCATAACATATATTCAATCCCAATTTTGACATCACTATAAATAATCCCTTTGGCTTTATTTATTTAAGATCAAGCTATGCCATCTTTTTAATCTTCAGCTTTTGGGCTGGACATGTGTATGTGTTATATGTATCACATACACACATATACATATACAATTGGCCTGCAGGTAGCAACTGTAAGGAGAGTGAAGTTAAACTATTTTCCGAATATGAAGAAAAAGAAAAAATACATACACAATGGTTAGTCACATATTTGAAAGCTCATTGTTTTATCTACGTAGAAAACAACTTTTTTTTAATATATTCTTTTTCTTTGATTTTTTAAATTCCACTCATTTCAAGGATTCTTTCTCATAACATTATCAGACTTTTCAAATTTTATAGATATTACAGATATTTTTAAATTATCAAAATTACAGGGAAACTTTACAGATAACTAGAAAAACATAATAACAAACAGCTCATAATTTTTACCAAGAATATACCAGTAGAAAATTCACAAGCATTTTAACAACTTCCCTGGTTCAAAAAAATAATAAGAAAATTTATATGCAACTATTTGACTGTGACTGCACTTTTTATCTTCCTTTTGATCTATCATATTGCTTCATAAAGAAGAAAACTTTAAATGATATAAAAAGAGTTATTCACTAAGCACTGTGCCCTTCAGGTCTGAATGTAAAAACTCACATCAGGTGTGACTATAGACAATTTAGAATATGAAACTATAAAGTACAATGAGAGTTTAAAATTGATTTTCCAAAACTCTGACAAAGTGAATAAATACCTAGGATGTTCTTTAATGTTTATCTAAAAGCTGCCAGTACGTTGCCCCACTCAAAGACATCACAGATTTAATATAGAAAATTATATAATTGACATACTTTATACTCAAGAATTAGTTATCTTATCCAGTAGTAGTTACTGAGTAAGAAAAAACACAGGATTCTAAATATACTTCCAGATAAGAAGATCATGTGCAACAGGGCAGATCCAATATATTTCAATCATTCATATTAAAAATACATGACTTACCTACTAAACCCCAAGCCTACTTTTCTTAGCTCTGGTCCCTTTAGAGCCGTTAACAGGAGATACAAGTGCAAAGTAAAATTAGTACGTCATAGTCATGCAGAAAGAATATATGGCTATTAAATATAAAAAGATCAGAATGAGGGTACCTCAAGTTTCTTAACCCTCAACCAAAATCCAGAGCATCTGGTCTCTGCCATTCACTGGAGAACTAAAGAGGCACCAAGGAGCTACCCAGGAAGATGATCCTTCCTCCAAGATAGCAGCCTCTGTAACAGGACTCCAAATGGCACACGCACTGGAGGAAATTACTGAGCTGTCAATGACTTAGGGACTTCAGAGTGTCAGGGAAGGAGAAGTTGGTTGTCAACTTATTGTCAATGCCAAGTTTATATCACATTTTAAAAATAAATACCAATACCCAGTTCATGGGATAGTATCTTATTCTCTTCCTCTACAAATAAGTTACAATGCACATCTTGGAGATTTTTCATATGTAGTGATGTGATAAAATAACTACACTTAAATAGTGAATATCCCATCACTAATGGTATCTTCAAGTATAAGAAAACTTTCTGGAAAAGTGAGTGAAAAGAAAAAATGTTAGCAATTTACTAGTTACGATTTTGAAAAATTTCCCAATTTTAAAATATTGCTATCCTTAAGAATGAAATCCATTCAATATTTGACTTTTTCTACATTCATTCTCTTTACTCAAGTTATATGTAAACACATATTTAGATAATTTTTTGTTTTCAACCCCTTTTCTCACTAGTTACTCTATGCTATATACATATAAAACAGCCAAAACAGCCAATTCTATGTAAAAGGATAAAACACTAACATCAGTCCTTAAATCTCTTTATTCCAAGAAGTACATGTAATTTTTCTTTTTCCTTATGGCAGACACTGACTGTTACGGTCCTTCCCAGCTCCCCTTCACCAGGCTGATGAATCCTTTCCCCAGAGCTGTGTGTGCTGGCTGCTATAATGACATGCATTCCCGACTTCAGCAAACGGTCCTCCTCAACTAACAGGAGTCACCTTCTCTGAAACATAGTGCTGATATTTCCATCCCAGGTATGGCCCAGAGCCAATGCCCTACTGAGATGGGGATGCCAAAGTCTACCACTCTTGCCTCAAAGGAGAAAACAGTCTTATGATTAACTCAGGATTTAAGCTGCCAAACATACACCTTCCCATACATACACATACCCAGGCTAGGCTACCCTCAGCCAAGGCGAGGCTCTACTAGAGACCACTTCAGCTGACCATCCCTCTTCAGCTGTTTCCCCTTCCCTAGCCTGCTTCTCGGAGAAGGCAATGGCACCCCACTCCAGTACTCTTGCCTGGAAAATCCATGGATGGAGGAGCCTGGAAGGCTGTAGTCCATGGGGTTGCTGAGGGTTGGACATGACTGAGCAACTTCACTTCACTTTTCACTTTCATGCATTGGAGAAGGAAATGGCAACCCACTCCAGTGTTCTTGCCTGGAGAATCCCAGGGACGGGGGAGCCTGGTGGGCTGCAGTCCATGGGGTCGCTAAGAGCTGGGCACGACTGAGCGACTTCACTTTCACTTTCATGCATTGGAGAAGGAAATGGCAACCCACTCCAGTGTTCTTGCCTGGAGAATCCCAGGGACGGGGGAGCCTGGTGGGCTGCCGTCTATGGGGTCACAGAGTCAGACACGACTGAAGCGACTTAGCAGCAGCAGCCTGCTTCTATCACTTCCTTAAAGGTTGTTCCTGAAGAACAGATCTTCAACAAATCAAGCACACAGAAATCCCTGTCTCAGGCTCTGCTTCTAATGAACTTGACCTAAATAATACATGGGCTTCCCTGGTGGCTCAAACAGTAAAGAATCTGCCTTTAATGTGGGAGACCTGGGTTTGATCCCTGGGTCAGAAAGATCCCCTGGAGAAGAAAATGGCAACCCACTGCAGTATTCTTCCCTGGAGAATTCCATGGACAGAGGATCCTGGCAGGCTACCATCCATGAGTTGCAAAGAGTCAGACATGACTGAGCAACTAACATACATAGGACAATAAACACCACGGGTCAGTGTAGGAGACAGACTCTAAGAAAGATCTGGAGTTGATTCACTCACTAGCTAACTGGAAATGAGTGGAACACTGATGGTTCTTGACATGGCAGTGGTGATGAAGTTGTAAAGATTTTCATCTGCAGTAAACTGCGTTGGATTATAGGTAGAAAGGGATACATTCAATCGTGTAATATCTCAGTCATTTAAAGAATATGAAAAAAACTAACTATAAAGACTGAAATTGGATGGCTGTTACTGAATGCCAGACAGATGCATTGAAAATTTGAAAATGACAAGCTCAGGGCAGCCAGTCACCAATATAAAGCAAAGTGTGAGAGTCAAAAGGCCTCCCTGGCCTCATTTAAAGGGTCCTCTTCCCTCAAAGCCAGATGAAAGAGCCGAAGACTAGTTCCGAATTTAATTATAAGAGTGAAAGAATTTCAGAAAAAGCTAAAATCTCAGCCTTTTCCATGTCAAAGTGAGGAGCAACGGAAACATGAGACTTGAGATGGGACTCCCTAAGGAGATAAACAAGAGATCACTGAAACTCAGATTCCCTGAATCCTTTAGACCTATGGAAGTGACCCACCCTCTCCACCTCAACTTATTGAAAGACAGATGACCCCCTTGATTGAAGACTAGGCAGAAGGCTCAAGTGATGTACAGGCCTCCCAATACTGCGCTGGTTTCCCTCAGGATCTGCCACCTGATCAAAAAGGGTCAAATCTTATTAAAACCCAGTTGAGATAGTACTGGCTTTGTGAAGGATAAAAAGAGATTATACCCCCAAACAGAACCTAGCCAACACATACCAACAGGAACTGGGAGAGTATGACTGGCAGTGAATCCTAAAAGTGCTAGGTCAAAGAGGGTAAAAAATATACAGCTAGACAAGAGAATTTAGATAAGATAGGATTTTTAACTCTGGCAATGGCCACAGCAGATTCTATTAATATGCAACTAGATTGCTACTGAAAGCTTAAAAGTGATGATCCGCATTAAATGAAATAATGATGCCAGCACTGCCCTAGAAAATTGTTGAAGGAGGTATCAAAAAACTTAGTGAAGTGTGTATGATGGAATAGTTTAGCTACAGAAGACTGAGAAATGTCCTGGCTATGTTCCTCAGGAGAACTCAGAGGACTCACCAAGTTGGTACAAAAATACACAAGTGAGGCAACTCGTCTGCAGGCCCAGGCTAAAAGGTGAAGATGCTATTGGAAAACTGGGCTCCCTAGTATCAATGGAAAGGATGGGAATGATCCATGTGGATGCTAACATCCAGGGATCTAAAGCACCATCGTAACCCCACCACCACCAGTTAGAGAAGGGGTGAGTAGTGTCAATAATAAATGGAATCCCAGCCCATGTCTATCTCACAGTGGACCCATGGGTTATTTACCTGATTTCCAAATGTATAAAAATCAGAATGGATGACATACTCAGCAGTTGGCAGAAGCATAACATTGATGGTTTTAACCTGGAGAGCTCCTGCTAGCTCACAGCCACCGTCAAGATGGTAAATGAGAACCAATTTGCATTTTGAGGGAAATGTCAATGACTAGGACCATTCTCAAAGACTTAAATGGTGGCATATTAGGACTCCTATAACACACCCACTTAATTCACTAGTCTGGCCTTTGCCAATCCAAACAGACCATGGGAGATAATGATATACTACTGTGAACATAACCAAGCAGTAACCCCCAGATTCAACTGCTGTGCCAACCATGGTATCTCTACTAGAATTGATTAACACAGTATTGAATAAGTGATGTGTTATTATTCATTTGGTGAAAGTAATTTTCCACCATCAGAAAGGAAAATTTGAAGCAATTTACATTCACATAGGCCAAACCACTGTATATATTCAGACTTACCCCAAGTAAATGTTAATTTTCCTGTTCTCTGATATATATAGTCAGAAGGAAACTTATTAACTAAGTACATGTTTCACAGAATCACTTTGGCCAACTATTCTGATAATAGCCTGTTAAGTGCACCAGAACAGTAACTTGATGGTAATTCACATGCATTCCAGAAGAGGAAGTAAGAGAGAAACCTCAAAAGCTTAAGTTTTTAGGATTTCAGGCTTATGGAACACTCTAGAACATCTCTAACATAAAGGAATGTTGATTGCACCTTAGACCTCGGAACACTAAGAAAAAAATGTCTAAAATTTGTTAGAACCCTATCAATTTTGAAGGTAGCATATTCTGTACTTGAGAATACTGCTCTTTCCCCAAGAAAAAAGGGGGCTGCTTATTGTGAGTAGGTCGAGAGCAAAAAAAAGAGCCTTGCAGTGGATCCAGGCTGTTATACCGCCCCATAGAGCGCATGGTAGAGAGATATCTGTGGTAGAAAAAGAAGCCATGTGGAGTCTCTGGAAAGTCCCAACAGGAGAACTGCAACACAAACCCACGGGATTCTAGGAACAAGCCCAGGCTATCAAAACAGAGTTAAAAAGGCTGCTTCTGTCATACTACCGGGTCCCAGAGGAGACAGAACATCTGACCTTGAGATATCAAATGACCATACATCCAGAAGAACCCATTAAGAGACGAGCAAACTGTAAGGTCAGACAGGTTCAGCAGCATCCCACAATAAAATGAAAGCAATTCACCTGGGATTAGGGTTGAGCAGGTGCGGAGGGCATGAGTAAGCAGCCCAGAGAGGTGGCCCAGGTTACCAAGTCACTTACCGCTCTTACATCAATGCTTCCTCTGAAGTTCATGTTCACTTACAATCAGCTGAAGAGGAAAGAATAAGGCTGGCGCTGGATAATGAATGGGTCAGGTCAGTATGTGAGTATAAGCTAAAAGTGGAGCGCTGCTGGGCCTCAGATTCAAGGTCGGCTCTGAAAGGCATTGATAAGGGGAAATCCTCTGAACAGGCAGACCTTATCCACATTCTGTGATGAGGAAAAAACATATGGACTGATGGATAGTGGTGAATAGCTTAGCTGATAGGTTAGGGGCCAGAATAGAAGCAAGACTGAAACATGTGAGACAAGGAGTTCCAATAAAGAAATGTGTGGATAGAATGAGGAGAGTGCATTAAAGGTATCTGGACCTTTGTATTGTACATTACATGTACCAGAGAACATCTGCTACAAAAGAGGCATTAAGTAACCAAGGAGAGGGCTTCCCTGGTGGCTCAGTGGTAAAAAGAAATCACCTATCAATGCAGGAGACAGGGTTTGATCCCAGACCCGGGAAGATACCACACGACACAGAGCAACTAAGCCCATGCACCCCGACTGTGGTTCTGTGCTCTATTCTGTACTTGAGAATACTGCTCTTTCCCCAAGAAAAAAGGGGGCTGCTTATTGTGAGTAGGTCGAGAGCAAAAAAAAGAGCCTTGCAGTGGATCCAGGCTGTTATACCGCCCCATAGAGCGCATGGTAGAGAGATATCTGTGGTAGAAAAAGAAGCCATGTGGAGTCTCTGGAAAGTCCCAACAGGAGAACTGCAACACAAACCCACGGGATTCTAGGAACAAGCCCAGGCTATCAAAACAGAGTTAAAAAGGCTGCTTCTGTCATACTACCGGGTCCCAGAGGAGACAGAACATTTGACCTTGAGATATCAAATGACCATACATCCAGAAGAACCCATTAAGAGACGAGCAAACTGTAAGGTCAGACAGGTTCAGCAGCATCCCACAATAAAATGAAAGCAATTCACCTGGGATTAGGGTTGAGCAGGTGCGGAGGGCATGAGTAACCCAGAGAGGTGGCCCAGGTTACCAAGTCACTTACCGCTCTTACATCAATGCTTCCTCTGAAGTTCATGTTCACTTACAATCAGCTGAAGAGGAAAGAATAAGGCTGGCGCTGGATAATGAATGGGTCAGGTCAGTATGTGAGTATAAGCTAAAAGTGGAGCGCTGCTGGGCCTCAGATTCAAGGTCGGCTCTGAAAGGCATTGATAAGGGGAAATCCTCTGAACAGGCAGACCTTATCCACATTCTGTGATGAGGAAAAAACATATGGACTGATGGATAGTGGTGAATAGCTTAGCTGATAGGTTAGGGGCCAGAATAGAAGCAAGACTGAAACATGTGAGACAAGGAGTTCCAATAAAGAAATGTGTGGATAGAATGAGGAGAGTGCATTAAAGGTATCTGGACCTTTGTATTGTACATTACATGTACCAGAGAACATCTGCTACAAAAGAGGCATTAAGTAACCAAGGAGAGGGCTTCCCTGGTGGCTCAGTGGTAAAAAGAAATCACCTATCAATGCAGGAGACAGGGTTTGATCCCAGACCCGGGAAGATACCACACGACACAGAGCAACTAAGCCCATGCACCCCGACTGTGGTTCTGTGCTCCAGAGCTCGGGAGCCACAATAACTGAGGCCACGCATTGCAGCTACTGAAGCCCACACACCCTAGAGCCCGTGCTCCGCCCGTGCACTGCAACTAAAGAGTACCCCCACTCGGCACAACTAGAGAAAAGCCATGCAGAAACGAAGACCCAGCACAACCAAAACTAAAGTATAAAAAGCAGACCAATGAATTAGCCCAGCCTCTATTCTCACCAACCCCACCTACCTCCATAAGTGAAATAAAACCATGGAGGCAGATTTGTAAGTTACACATGTGTTCTATTTTTACCGTGATTGATAAAACCACTCCACCTGCTGAATGTCTTACCTGTCAAGGACAGAACACCTGCAATATGATTCCAATCTTCAAAGAGAACGACTGGACATTTGGTAATAAATTGGCTGCACTGGATACTTTACACCCTATGCTGCTGCTGCTAAGTCGCTCCAGTCGTGTCCGACTCTGTACGACCCCATAGACAGCAGCCACCAGGCTCCCCCATCCCTGGGATTCTCCAGGCAAGAACACTGGAGTGGGTTCCCATTTCCTTCTCCAATGCAGGAAAGTGAAAAGTGAAAGTGAAGTCGCTCAGTCGTGTCCGACTCTTAGCGACCCCACGGACCACAGCCTACCAGGCTCCTCCATCCATAGGATTTTCCAGGCAAGAGTACTGGAGTGGGGTGCCACTGCCTTCTCCGCTTACACCCTATAAGGGCCTATAATTTGTTGGAAAAGGCATAGACAGGCATTCAGGTATGGGTTTGCCTTTCCTGTCCAAGTGCCACAGCAAGTACCACTATACTATGAGGGTCAGTCTACATACCAGGCAGGTCACTTAGACTAAAAGAAAGGGGGCAGGGGTGGTGGGAAGGGGAGGTGGTAAGTATCAATTATGGGCACAGAGTCATCTGCAGTGGTAGGAGAGAGCGCCCTCCTATAAATTGTTATAGAAATTGTGAACACAGAACCCTGGTGGATCTGTACCTGAATAAACTCAATTATCAGAGGCAACTGTCTCCAGATGGTGCAAGGGTTACAACAGAGTACACGTTGTTGGTGGCCTGCCCAAATGCCCTTTGTCAGGCCAGTACACCCATCTTCCGGCTGCATTGAGTGTTGGCTGCTAATTGCTCACAGCTACCCTTTTTCACGAAAGAAATGTCCCCAAATGACGACAGCCATCTCACCCAGGAGGGTACCCTCATCCAGGAGATAGCACTAAACCAGTGAGGGACTGGGAGAAGAGTGCACAGACTGGAGGAACAGCTGAGGAACGACTCACGCTCAAGAGACTCCCACCCCCACGGACAGCCTTAACCTGAAGCCACACCCGTGATGAGCTCTGCCCCACCCCGCTTCACTCATTCCCTTACAGTTCTCTCCTAAAGAGCAGTCACTCAGAAAAGTGTATGTAACCTGCATTCCTGTCAGGCGCTGTTCCTAGACCACTTGCACCAAGATAACTCCTCCTTTTCTAACTTGTAGCATAAATGACTATCAAATATCCTTGCAAAGGCTATGAATTCCTTTCCGACTATGACCTCTCCTGCTCTTTCCTGCATTTGTTTTATGTTGCAGTCTGTATATTCAGATCCAAATTATCTACTTACTCCTCTTTTACTTAACCAACCATTATGTTTCCTTCTGCTACCAACAAGCTAGCAGCAATGAGTGCATGCCACAGGACAAACACCTGAATCAGGACTAGTCGCCTAACCTAATCTGGCTGGAGTTCTTTTCAAAGAAATCTGGACACACCAAGAGAAACTAGGGATGCATGCTCACAGAGGAAAGATCATATGAGGTCACAGAAGGAAAGGGACCCATCTGCAAGGCAAGCACAGAGGCCTCAGAAGAAACCAAACGCACAGAGGCCTCAGAAGAAACCAAACCTGTAGACACCTTGATCTTGGGCTCCAGAAGTATGAGAAAAAAAATGTCTGTTGTTTAAGCCACTCGGTACCGTCTGCAGTACTTTGTTAGGGCTATCCTAGGAAACTAATACAATACAGATTGTACATGAGGTGGTGGTTTTTTTTTTAAGTATTTCAAAATTTCAGTTCAGTTCAGTCGCTCAGTTGTGTCCAACTCTTTGCGACCCCATGAATCCCAGCACGACAGGTCTCCTTGTCCATCACCAGCTCTCGGAGTTCACTCAGACTCGCGTCCATCGAGTCTGTGATGCCATCCAGCCATCTTATCCTCGGTCGTCCCCTTCTCCTCCTGCCCCCAATCCCTCCCAGCATCAGAGGCTTTTCCAATGAGTCAACTCTTCACATGAGGTGGCCAAAGTACTGCAGTTTCAGCTTCAGCATCATTCTTTTTAAAGAAATCCCAGGGCTGATCTCCTTCAGAATGGACTGGTTGGATCTCCTTGCAGTCCAAGGGACTCTCAAGAGTCTTCTCCAACACCACAGTTCAAAAGCATCAATTCTTCGGCACTCAGCCTTCTTCACAGTCCAACTCTCACATCCATACATGACCACAGGAAAAACCATAGCCTTGACTAGACGGACCTTAGTCAGCAAAGTAATGTCTCTGCTTTTGAATATACTATCTAGGTTGGACATAACTTTTCTTCCAAGGAGTAAGCGTCTTCTAATTTCATGGCTGCAGTCACCATCAGCAGTGATTTTGGAGCCTAAAAAAATAAAGTCTGGCACTGTTTCCACTGTTTCCCCATCTATTTCCCATGAAGTGATGGGACCAGATGCCATGATCTTCGTTTTCTGAATGTTGAGCTTTAAGCCAACTTTTTC
>SJYT01017836.1:53327-67906 GCA_006410635.1 Cephalophus harveyi | reverse complement strand
GTTTGACAGAAAACAACAAAATTCTATAAAGCAATTATCCTTCAATAAAAAATAAATTAATTTAAAAAAGTCAATACAGCTACAATAATAGCAGATAAAATATAATGCAAGGAAAATATTACCTGAGTTAAAGAGGAAGATTTCACAGCAATAGATATATTCTTTAAAAAATGATAACTCTAAGTGCTAATATATCCAATAACAAAAAAGTAAAATACATAAAGCAAAAAAATGACATAGGACTATAAGAAACAGACAAATATGCAATCATGGTTGGAAGTTTTAACACTCAAAGTGTTAAAAGAAAGACAATTAGTAAGAATATAGAAAATGTAAGACAATAAGAAAAGTAAATAACAGGTCATATTCCTGCTGAACAAACATGCAAAAATCCTCAAAAAAAATTAGCAAATGACTTCAACAATATATTTAAAAAAAAACCATATACCATGATCAAAGTGATATACCATTCAACAAAACTGATGGTACACCAATTAACAAAAGGAAGGATAAAATTTGATCATTCTAATAGACACAGAAAATGCATTTGACAAAATACAACACTTATGCATGAAAAAAACTCTCAACAAAGTTCAAAGAAAACATACATCAATATAATAAAGGCTATGTATGACAAGCCGACAGCTAATATTATACTCAAAGATCAGGAAGAAGACAAGGTGCTCCTCCTTGCCACTTTTATTCAATGTAGCACTATAAGTTCAACATAGTACTATAAGTCCTAGTCAGAGTAATTAGTCAAGAAAAAGAAATGGAAGGAATACAAAGCAGAGAGAAAGAAGTACAACTGTCTTTATTTGCAGATGACACGATATCATATATATGTATGTGTATGTGTGTGTGTGTGTGTGTGTGTGTGTGTGTATACACATACAGGAACTCCCTTAGCTCATATGGTAAAGAATCTGCCTGCAATGCAGGAGACCCAGGTTTAGTCCCTAGGTCAGGAAGATCCTCTGGAGAAGGGAATGGTAACCCACTCCAGTATTCTTGCCTGGAGAATCCCATGGACAGAGGAGTCTGGAGGGCTACAAATGTATATGTATACATATAAAGCTCTATCAGAAATATTGTTAGAACTAATAAACAAATTCAGTAAAGTTGCAGGAAAGAAAATCAATATACAAAAATCAGCAACACTTGTATACACAAACAACAAACTATTAAGATAAGGAAGAGAAATTAAGAGAACAACCCCATTCACAACTGCATCCAAAAACAAAATACCTAGGAAAAAAATCTGATCAAGAAGATGAAAGGCCTATACACTGAAAGCTATAAAACAGTGATGAACACATGTAAACCCATGGCTGATTCATATCAGTGTAGGGCAAAAACCACTACTGTAAGTAATTAGCCTCCAATTAAAATAAATAAATTAAAAAAAAAAACAAAAAAACAGAAATAATGAGGGACTTCCCTGCCGGTCCAGTGGTTAAGAATCTGCCTTCCAATACAGGGGATGTGGTTCAATCCCTGGTAGGGGAACTAAGAGCCCACAGGCTGCTGAGCAACCAAGTTGCACACTGTAACTACTGAGCCTGTGATCTAGAGTCCATGCACTACACCCAAAGATCTCAGATGCCACAAGTGCATTTGTGTGCTGCAACTGAGACCCAATGCAGCCAAATAAATAAAATGTAAAAATTAAAAAAATAAGAGAAATAATGGTGTAAGTATATTGTCTAGAAGCATGGAGGTGAGGGCTAGAAGAAACAGCTAAATAGAAGTTTAAAAGTGACTGACCTCTGAAGAAAGGGGCTGGGGTGCAGAGAAGGTGACCAAGGGGTCTATTATTTTTACCTTGAGATTATTGCTTCTGTTTAATACTTTTAATCACAAGTATGTTTTACATTAATAAATATTTATTTATTTCAATACATAAATATTCTTAATGATGAAAAAATAAGTTAATAAAAATAAAACAATGATAAAAGAAACTGAATAACAAAGAAAAAAATTGAAGCATACACAAATAAGTGGAAAGATAGTTGATGCTTATGGGATAGAAGCATTAATATAGCTAAAATTTCCATATTACCTATAGCAATCTACAGATTCAATGTAATTTATATCAAAATTCCAATGGCATTTCTCACAGAAGAAGAAGAAACATCCATAAAATTGGTATGGAACCACAAAAGACCTCAAACAGCCAAAGCGAACTTGAGGAAGAATAAAGCTGGAGGCATCACACTTCAATTTCAAACTATATTATAAAGCTATGGTAGTCCAAACAGTATAATACCGGCATGAACCCGACATTTAATTCAAAGGAATAGAATAGAAAGCCCAGAAATAAACCCACACATATGTGGTCAATTAATTTATGGCAAAGGAGTCTGCTATACAATGGAAAAATGATAGTCTCTTCAATAAATGGTGCTAGAAAGACTATACAGCCACATGCAAAAGAATGAAACTGGACCACTCTCTTACATGATACACAAAAACCAACTCCAAATGGACTGATGGCATGAATGTAGGACATGAAACCATAAAACTAATAGAAAAAAATCACAGGGAATAAGTTCCTTGACATAGATTTGGACAATGATTTTTTTTGAATTTGACAACAAAAGCAAAGGGGAAAAAAGCAAAAGTAAACAAGTAGGATTACATAAAACTGAAAACCTTCTGTACAGCAAAGGAAATCATCAAGAAAATGAGAAGGTAGTGAAAGAAAATACTTGCAAATCATATGTCTGAAAAGAGGTCAATATCCAAAGTATAGAACGAACTCATACTATTCAATGGAAAAAAATCCAATTTAAAAAATGGACAGAAGATCTAAACAGACATTTTTCAGAGATGACAACAAATGACCAACAGGTCCATGAAAAGGTGCCCAACATCACTAGTCATCAGGAAATGCAAATTAAAACCACAATGAGATATTACCTCATACCTATTAGAATACCTATTATCCAAAAGACAGGAAATAACAAATGGTGACATAAATTTGGAAAAGAAGAAATCTTTTTCTGCATTGTTGGTGGGAATGTAAATTGTTTCAGCCACTGTGGAAAACAACATAAAGGAGCCTCAAAAAACTAAAAATAGAACTACTATATAAATCAGCAATTCCACTTCCAAGTACTTATGCAAAGTAAATGAAAATACCAACTTAAAAGGATATATATGCAACCCCACATTCACAGAAGCATTATTTACAACAGCCAAGACACAGAAACAACCTAAGAATCCACGGATGGATAGATAAGGAAAATGTGCGATATATACACAATGGAATATTATTTAGGCTTTAAAGAAGGAAATTCTGCCATTGGCAACAACAGGGATGGACCTGTGGGCATTATGCTAAACAAAATATTCAGATAGAGAAACACAAAAGCTGTGTATCTCTGTGTGGAATCTAAAAACAAATTCATACATATGAAAGGAAATGGGTCGGTGCCAGTTGAGGTCTGTGGGGACAGGGGAGAGAATGCAAGGGATTCAAAAGATACCAAGCTCCTGTTACAAAATAAATAAGTCCTGAGGATGTAATGTACAGCATGGAAACTATAGTCAACAAAACTGTGTTTTATATTTAAGAGTTGCTAAGAAAGTAAATCTCATCACACGATTTAAAAAATTACAACTGTTGTAGTGATGGATGCTAACAAAACTTAATTGGTAATCATTTTGCAATACATAAATATATCCACTCATTGTATTGTGTATCTACAACTAATACAATATTTTTTCAATTATATCTCAATTTTTAAAGAATTAATTTCATTAAATAATGAAAATTTTAAAATAGAAATGGACAGAACTACTAACCAAGGAACATAAAAAGCCTCTACAAGCTGACAGTAGCTCCCAGCTGACAGCCAGCAAGGAAATAATGATCTCAAGTCCACAAACACAAAGAACTGGGTTCTGCCAACAAACTTAATGAACTTGGAAGTAGATTCTTCCCATGATCTTCCAGATAAGAGCCCAGGCTAGCCGATATCTTCAGTCAACCTTGTGAAATCCTAAGTAGAGAAGCCAGAACTCACCTAGATTTCCAACATACAGAGCTGCAGTTAATAGGTGGGTATTGTTTTAACTTACTAAGCTTGTGGTAATATAAAATTAATACTGATATTAAGTGTTTTATATAGTAATCAACTTTCTTTACATAAGCCAACATGAATAAAAATAACTAATAACTAATGAGAGAAGAAGATTCATATACTCATGCAAGTGAAGAATTCCATATAATCTTTGGATAGTATAATCAAATTGTGGTAGCATTTTTCATTAAAATTGCTCATCTACATATTTGTTGCAATGCCAATGGCAAAGGATATAATGAGCATTTTCAAGCTCTGTGAACTTCATGGAAAATATGGTAATTTTCTTTGAAATACATATTGCTCTAAGCGTATTTCACTGTCAGATTTACATTTTTTGCAAATAGTTTAATAAAAAAAAAGAAAACTGTTCAATTTCTTCAGAAAAGGTAATGTATGCCACTTTTATGTTCACCAAGTTGTTTCAAAGTTAAGCTATAACTCAGCAGATCCAAAGAAATAATGTTCACAAAAATGTTCAATGCAAAAAATGCACTGTGACATTGGAAAAATTATCAATTTAAAAAATAGGCCATAATTACAAATCATTATCAAATTTTCATCACATAGTTTTTATTTTTTATATTGTGACTGACACCAGTTGAAGAATCTATTGGTGACTACTCTCACAAAGACGAACTTCATCTTTAACTCACTTATTGTCATCACAAACATCAAATTTCCTTTAAAAATTCCCTATGGAAAATATCTTTGAAATGGATGCTCATCCAACTAAAAGATAAAGAATAAATACGATGATTTTTGTGTCATCCAATCAGATAATTTCTCAATTTCTCTTTCTGGTCTGTTAGACCAGTTATATCAATCTTATGTTTTCTACCAAGAAAGCCTATGCATACACTGCTCTGATGGATCAAGTACAGTAGTAAAGAAGGGCTTCCCTGGTGGCTCAGACAGTGAGGAAGCTGCCTGCAGTGAAGGCGACTCAGGTTCGTTCCCTGGGTCAGAAAGATCCCTTGGAGAAGGGACTGGCTACCCACTCCAGTAATCTTGCCTGGAGAATTCCATGGACAGAGGGGCCTGATGGGCTACAGTCCATGGGGTCATAAAGAGAGGGATACAACTGAACAAATAACACTTTCACTTTCACAGCAGTAAAGCGGGCTTCCCAGGTGGCTCAGTGTAAAGCATCTGCCTGCCAATGCAGGAGCTGCAGGAGTTGCGGATTGGATCCCGGGGTCGGGAAGATCCTGTGGAGGAGAACATGGCAATCCACTCCAACATTCTTGCGGGGATAATCCCACGGACAGAGGAGCCTGGCAGGCTGCAGTCCATGGGGTCACAAAGACTCAGACAGGACTGAGCACACAGGCCTGGACAGTAGTCAAAAAAAAGACTAAGCCACCAGTCATAGCTGCCAAGCTCTGAAACATAGCTGGTATAAATCAAGCTGCTCTGCAAGTATGAAATGCACACCAGATTTTGAAGACCTTTTACCAAAAAAGCCATAATCTAAAATAGTTCATTTATTGCTTTATATCCATTATGTGTTGAAATGGCAATACTGTGGATTGTTGTTGTGCAGTTGCTAAGTTGTGTCCAGCTCTCTGTGAGCCCATGGACTGCAGCATGCCAGGCTCCTCTGTCCTCCACTATCTCCTAGAGTTTACTCAAATTCATGTCCACTGAGTCTGTGATGCTGTCTAACTATCTCACCCTCTGCTGTTCCCTTCTCCTTTTGTTTTTGGATAGACTGAGTTAAATAAAATATATTATTAAAATTAATTTCCAGGGAACTCCACTCAATAAAATGACCTATATGGGAACAGAACCTAAAGAAGAGTGTATGTATGTATATGCATAATTGACTCACTTTGCAGTACAGCAGAAACTAACATAACACTATAAATCAACTATACTCCAATAAAAATAATTTAAAAAAATAAAATTAATTTTGAAAAATTTTAAAGTTACATATTCTCTATATATTCTTATGATAATTTAACTAATATATGAGATTCCTAATCAGTGACTAGCCAATGATATTTGGAAAAGCACAACAAATTATAGAGCATGAAGATGAGGTTACAGAAGAATTATAGATATAATTTATGCCAAGACAGCACTTAACAAATACAATTAAAAATACTAAAGAACAGATACCTTTTTTGATAATGGCCAAAAAGCTCCCATCAAATGAACCACCCCAAAGATAGAGTAGTCTGGGCAAAATGTGAACAAAAACTACTTGAAGGCCCTGCTGCTGCTGCTGCTAAGTCACTTCAGTTGTGTCCGACTCTGTGCAACCCCATAGACAGCAGCCCACCAGGCTCCCCTGTCCCTGGGATTCTCCAGGCAAGAGCACTGGAGTGGGTTGCCATTGCCTTCTCCAATGCATGAAAGTGAAAAGTGAAGTCGCTCAGTCGTGTCCGACTCTTAGCGACCCCATGGACTGCAGCCCACCAGGCTCCCCTATCCATGGGATTTTCCAGGCAAGAGTACTGGAGTGGGGTGCCACTGCCTTCTCCACCCTGGATAGTAACAAAAAAAAAGACAGAGGGGTGCAACTGACATTTGGAAGGAGAGAATGACACTGGATGAATTTCCCATTTTTATGGCTTTTAGTCAAATCTAATCAATACCTAAAGGCTAAATCTATATTAAGAAAACTCAGTTTTAGCTTGAAAAATGAGAAAAGTTTGAGCAAATAGAGCATGTAGAAAGTGAAGACAGAATGACAAAAGAAAGCTACAAAAACAAAAAATAAATTCCATGTATAATAAACACTGTCCAAATCTCATGTATGCACAGGAAGAATTTTAACAGTTCAGTTAAAATTAAAATAATTAAGCCAAAATTTCAGCTGTTGTACCCTAGGGGGGAAAAAGTCTGTAGCTCAAGTTCTGCCAAGTTAACTTGCTTTAAAAATAATCAGCACTCAGAACAGATTTCAGAGTCTCTATCTAGAAAGTATTGTTAAACATGTCCAAGATACAACTAAAATTTATTTGATAAATTAAGGAATAGAAAATCATGATTCTTACTCAAGAGAAAAAAACCATCAAGAGAGACTGAGAGCTAACCTAGATGCTACAGTTAGCAGAAAAGCATCTGAAAGCTACCACAATAACTGTATTAAATAGAGCATGTAGAAAGTGAAGACAGAATGACAAAAGAAAGCTACAAAAACAAAAAATAAATTCCATGTATAATAAACACTGTCCAAATCTCATGTATGCACAGGAAGAATTTTAACAGTTCAGTTAAAATTAAAATAATTAAGCCAAAATTTCAGCTGTTGTACCCTAGGGGGGAAAAAGTCTGTAGCTCAAGTTCTGCCAAGTTAACTTGCTTTAAAAATAATCAGCACTCAGAACAGATTTCAGAGTCTCTATCTAGAAAGTATTGTTAAACATGTCCAAGATACAACTAAAATTTATTTGATAAATTAAGGAATAGAAAATCATGATTCTTACTCAAGAGAAAAAAACCATCAAGAGAGACTGAGAGCTAACCTAGATGCTACAGTTAGCAGAAAAGGATCTGAAAGCTACCATAATAACTGTATTAAAGGAAGTAAAGATAATATGCTCATAATGAGTGAAAAGATAGGAGATCTCAACAGAGAAATGATGACTATTCAAAACAACCAAATGGAAATTTTAGAATGAAAAGTAAAATTTCTGAAATTAAAAATCCACTAGATGAGCATTTAATCAGATAGAGATTATGAAAGAAAGATCCCATGAACTTGATTACTACAAAACATTCTTAGAAGATCTAAATAAATGAAGAAACATCCAATAGGAAAAATTAATGTTTTTATATGTTAATTCTCCCTAATCAACATACAGAAATACAATGCAATCCCAGACTCAATCCTAGCAAACTTTTAAATCAAAATTAACAAATTGATTATAAGATATATATGAAAATGCAAAGGGCCTAGAATAGCCAATATCTACAAAGATGACAAACCAATCCAATATAGAGTATAAGATCTTTAAGTATTTTTAGCAAATTGTGGTAAAACACTGAATAACAACCAGGAAAATTATGAATCTTGACTCCTAACTCCCACCATTCACGCAAAAAATAATGTGCAATGGATTGTATACCTAAACTGAGAAGCTAAAACTCTAAACCTTCTGGAAGATATATAGGAGGATAGTCTGACAACTTAGGAACTGGCAAACCGTGAGCACAAAGAAAACAAAAACCATAAATTAAAAAATGGATAAATTAGATTTTTATCAAAATTAAAACTTCTGCTCATCTAAAGGGATTATTAAGAAAATAAACAGGCAAACCACAGACTGGGAAATATATTCACAAATCATATATCTGATGAATGACTGATACTTAGAATAGGTAAAGAAGTTTTGCAACTCATTAATAAAAATAAAAACAACCTAATTTTTAAAAAATTGAACAGACATTTCACAAAGGAAGATACAGAAATGGCCAATGCGTATATGAAAAAGTGACCTTGTTAGTCACCAGGCAAATACTACCAAAGGAGTTCCTATTATAAATTCATCACAATGACAAACAATTAAAAGACATATATCAACAAATGTCAGAAAGTGTGAGGCATCACCAAAACTTTCAAACATATTTGGTGAGAGTTTAATTATTTTTAAAAAGTGATCTGGCATAATAAAACTAAATACGCATCTCTCCAAAGACCCAAGAATTTCTCTTCTAGATATTCATCCAACAGAAATAAAAAATGTATCTCCACAAGAAGATTAATATGAGTATAAAATATTCATAAAATAGAAAACTACTCATAAGGGAAACTAATCATATATGCACATGAATGAATTTTTAAAATTATGCTGATCAAAAGTCTTTCATAAAAGTGTATCACCTACATGGTTTCAATTACATGACGTTATAGAGCAGACAAAACAATCTATACTAAAAAAATAAATAATCAGAACAATACTTGGTTCTGGAGGCTGAGGGGAGTCAGTATTGACTGTAAAGAATCATGGGAGATGTAAGTGTGGGAATTCAGAAGTTAATAAATACATAGTCTCTAATTCAAGAGGCTCAACCTATAGTGACTACCCCAATATCACATGGTCAGTAAGTAGCAGACCCCAGATATGAACACAACCCCTTTGTTCAACACTACACAACATAAAGCTACCACAATATATGTACAACAGTCAGGCACAAATCACCTGCTGACTAGACATCTGACATTTCAAAGGTCATGCAATGAAATGGAAAGTTTAAAGGAACTTAACTGAGAAGTCCTGAGTTTAAGTAAGCAGCTGAAAACTGTATTTCCTAGAGCCTAATTTGGGTCCCATGTCCCACTTTCTAAAGCAGAGCTGCTCTACTTTTAACTATTTTACATACTGAGTTAGATTTTAAAGGAAATGTTCTCAGCTGAAATCAAAAGACAAACAAAAATCATGACTTGAAAAACACTAGACAGACCCCTCATAGTTGAAGATACCACAATTTTAACTTGCAATGGCTTTTTAAATTTTGCCCCAAAAGAACTGCTCATGAACATTTCAACCCAGGGATCGATCCCAGGTCTCCCACGTTGCAGGCAGATTCTTTATCAACTGAGCCACAAGGGAAGCTTTCTGAGATCCTTAAAACTTCTCATATGCAGAAGCTAAATTCCTAGATCAGCCTTAGGAATTCTTTTCTTAGGGACATGAATCTTTTTCAGTAATTCATAAATGGATGTGAAGGGTCCATAGCATATACGAAATGAATTCATTTTGCTAGTCAGTGAATTAAACAAAATGAGTTTACCAATAATTAGCTTCTTTGAGTTTTATAAGATTCCTTACAATCATATAAAAGGTGATAATAAAAAAGTATAGCTAACTTTTACTTGTCAGTCATCAACAAAAGCAGTAACATTATAAATAAAAGTTCTTTGAATAGAGAAAATAGTACTTAGTGACTGTATATCAGTATCAGATTAAGTATCTACACTAATAATTTTGGTATATGGCTATGATTCACAGTAAACATTCCAGTAAAAGTATTAATTATACACATCTAGAAATCAAAAGACATTCTGATTAGAAATATAGAGCTGTTAAGATAAGCTTTTATTTCTGTAATATAACTATTAGCATTATAATAATTATTATATACTTAACAAGGTTTATAGATACACTCTGGAGCTTCCCTGGTGGCTCAGCAGTAAAGAATCTATCTGCAAAGCAGGAGAGATGGGTTTGATCCCTGGGTCAGGAAGATGCCCTGGAGAAGGAAATGGCAACCCATGACAGTATTCTCGCCCAGGAAATCCCATGGACAAAGGAGCCCGGCGGCCTACAGTCCATGGGGTCACAAAAGAGTTGGACACGACCTAGCAACTAAACAACAACAGCAGCATAGATACAGATATGTGTGTATGTTTGTGTGTGCACATGTGCACATTCGTATCCACCTCTTGGGTGCTTTATCTTCCAGAATAGAGACTCTTCACGAAACATTCTTCCTGTCATGAAAAACTGATGTGCTGAGATCATATCAACTATAACCAATGCCCACTGAGCACACTGTACTCCCGGAACTATGAAAACTAAGAATGCTGTTCTTGCTACATCAAAGCAGCTGTTAATGTGCCGTCATGAATAACAGGTGTCCGTGCCAAAAATTCTGAGCACAAACTGATGGCTTCATTACAAACCAAAGTAATAGTAAAAAGCTATATAAAGGTCTAAATAGTTCTAACCCAAAACACTACTAGATGAAACAGTTAAATATTTACTTTGCAAAATCAACTTTTATTTAGGATAATATTAATGTTTTAGAGGCCTTCCCAAGTGGTGCTAGTGGTAAAGAACTGGCCTGCCAGTGCAGGAGACCAAGTCCAATCCCTGGGCTGGGAAGATCCCCTGGAAGAGGGCATGGCAATCCACTTCAGTATTCTTGCCTGGGGAATCCCCATGGACAGGGCAGCCTGGCGGGCTACATGCAGAGTACATCATGCAAAAATGCCGGACTGGATGAAGCACAAGCTGGAATCAAGATTCCCAGGTGAAATATCAATAACCTGAGATACCCAGATGACACCACTCTTATGGCAGAAAGCAAAGAAGAACTCAAGAGCCTCTTGATGAAAGTAAAAGAGGAGAGAGAAGTTGGCTTAAAACTCAACATTCAGAAAACTAAGATCATGGCATCCAGTCCCACCAGTTCAAGGCAAATAGATGGAGAAATAATGGAAACAGCGAGAAACTTTATTTTGGGGGGCTCTGAAGAAGACTCTTGAGAGTCCCTTGAACTCTAAGGAGATCCAACCAGTGCATGTTAAAGGAAATCAGTCCTCAATATTGATGGGAAGGACTGATGTTGAAGCTGAAACTCCAATACTTTAGCCACGTGATGCAAAGAACTGACTCACTGGAAAGGACCCTGATGCTGGGAAAGATTGAAGGCAGGAGGAGAAGGGGACAACAGAGGATGAGATGGTTGGATGGCATCACCAACTCGATGGACATGAGTTTGAGCAAGCTTTGGGAGTTGGTGATGGACAGGGAAGCCTGGCGTGCTGCAGTCCACGGAGTCACAAAGAGTCGGACATGACTGAGCAACTGAACTGAACTGAACTGAATGTTTTGGAGGAAAAGAGCCCATTTATACTAGGTGAATTCAAGCTTTAAATTTCAGTTTTATAATGAGAGTGGATCTGTAATTTATTGTCAAATGACAACATTTTTGAGAGGAAAAGCAGTAGTGACAATAATCAGTGGGAGACAGCAGGCATAAACGGAGGCCAGCCCAGCCAAATCTGATCATATATGGGAACTTTACTTGTAATTGAAAATGTCAACAAGTCCGAATCTTATTTGATCTACTAGGTTTTTAAAATGTTACTTTTAAATATTAAAGCCTGTGCATAGCTCATTATATACAGATGGAAAGGAGAGAGTGTGTGTGTGTCTTTAATATCCATTATGAATAAATTACAGCCCTATCATGCCCCTGTGTGGCCAGCCGGCACAGCAAACTCACTGACATACATTAAGTGACAGAGAAAAAATTACAAGGTTTGGAGGAAAAGAACAAGAAATATTACTAAAATCAGAAAAAGCCAAACAGAAAATATTAAGTACATTTTCTCCACAAATTTTATTACAAAAGATAATCATCATTATCATGTTACTTAAATACTGCCCAAAGCAAATGATTACTCAAGCCTCTGAACACTGTTAAAAATATACCTTCTAGCATCCCAACATTTTTGTTTGCTTCCAAAGATAAGATCACAAATTTAGATTCCATAATGAACTTAGTACTTCAGAATTTTGTTGCTGGTAACAAAAGGAATTATCTTTGTATCCTGATCAAGTCATTTAATTTGGGGGAAAATGAGTTTAGGGTAAGAAATTCTGATAATAAGAATATAAATGAAAGCATCATTTCATCAAAACCTATCAAGTCGATTTACATTAGATGCAGACACAGATTTTTTTTTTTCTTGTTGGACCTTTGGTTTTGTTATTTTAATTATAAAAGAAGATGGTACTTCGCCACCTCTTTTACGTACAAAAATGGTGCTTAAGCACAAGATATGAGAGTCACCTAAGAACTTTCAGTTTAAAATGTAAGAGCTATATTATATCGTTTCCAATAAAAAGTCCACCTAAAATATTTTGATTATTTTCAAACAAAAGAAATTTCAATTATTCATTAGATAATAAAATATTTTATCAATCTATACATATCAAATATTATTGTGTATTGAAAATTCTTCACTTCTTTGACAAGCTGAACCTGAAAATACTTTTGGAGTAATTATTATGGAAGATTTTAATTTTTTAACCTTTCACTGCTTATATGTCATAGAGGTAATCTGCCCTAGCATCTGAAAATCTGATGAAAGTTAAGTTGCAGATTTAGGGACGAGATTAGTTACCTAGAAAAAGTCTCAAGGAAACTATTTAAAAGAGTCCTCTTTTCAATAATAGATTGTCTACAATTGACGTGTTGTACTATTCTAGTAATTTCTCCTAGAAACTAATTCAGAATAAAATATAATGTGATTGCCCATACCTATGATGTTATGTTTCCGTCACTTTAAAGATCATACTTAATGTCACAATAACTGAATATTCCATTTCAATTAATACCATTAAACAATAATTATTCATGTAATAACAACCAACACTATTCTTTCCAGAGTGATACTTATAGAATTGATGCTTCAACTTTAAGACAATTATTATGTCCAGTCCACAAAGCTGAAAGGCCTGTTATTTAGATACATTTTTAAAGTTGTTGTAAGAGTACAACATCTGATGACATACTCAGATCATCTTTGTTCTATAAATTTTTCTTCAAGGATGATTTTTTATTCTACATCTTACTTTCTGATTTAATGTCTAAGCAAAGTAAGAATTTTAAAAGACTACTGTATCTGATTCAAACACAAAGAAACCAAAACATTAAAATATGTGGAGATACTAATTATAAGCTCATATAAACTCATTTTCACCTATCATATTTCTTAAATAATAACTATTTGCATAACTGGCTTTGCTTATTAAAAGTAAATCAAGTAGTTTATATTTATGTAAATCAATAGATTGACAGGTAAAAAATGTCATGTTTTCTTAAGACTAACAAGTTAAAGATATATAAAGANGAAGCTCGCTCACCACATCTATAGCTGTCTCTTATACACATCTAGATGTGTATAAGAGACAGTTATAAGCTCATATAAACTCATTTTCATCTATCATATTTCTTAAATAATAACTATTTGCATAACTGGCTTTGCTTATTAAAAGTAAATCAAGTAGTTTATATTTATGTAAATCAATAGATTGACAGGTAAAAAATGTCATGTTTTCTTAAGACTAACAAGTTAAAGATATATAAAGACAGGGGATTTATTCCTCCTAAGACAGAATAAATTCTTCATTTACTAACTGGTAGTTTCAGATAATTTTAGATAAAAATTTTTTTAAGTTAAATAAGGCTGATCTCACAGAAGCATTAGAAACTTCACAATTTGATGTTTAACTGCAGCAACCTAAAACTCCAGGTTTTTAATAATGAAAGCATTGCAATTATGAACATGCCCATTATAATGGAAACTTGAAGCCAAGCAAAAGAATCTTAGTAAGCATACACAAAATTCCCTCAAGAAATAGATTTTTTTCAAATTTTAAAACTACTAACATTTATTTTAAAACAAATTCCATACCATGCTGTTAATAGCACAACTTCTAAAGTGAACGTGCACTCAGCCCTAACATTAATAAACACAGAAGTTCTTGGCATTACAGAAAAAGAAACAGAAATCAAACAAGGAAAAGATGTATAAAGGATAAGTGCCCATCCTAAAAGTCTGATGGCTTCAGATCATGGAAATTTTAAGAAAGCCATGCTGCCTCTTTTACATAAATGTAAAATGCAATACAGATTATTTTTATCATTTCAGAAACTCAAGCAATGTATTTCTAAACTAAAAAAATAAGTATCTTAAAATATAGACAGCCTCTTTTAGAATATCACAGAATTTCACAACTCATA